>JACEEZ010010961.1:60000-80000 GCA_016584305.1 Chionoecetes opilio
GAACACGAAATCCATACGTTTGTCATACGACCGGAAGAAATCCACTTTTTTTTCACAATTCTCGCAATAGGCTGCTAAAAAAAAGAAGAAAAAAGTGATCGGATCATCCCCAAAATGGCCTTAAAAACCTTCCCCTGGTCAAGCTGGTTCCGAAACTGTGCCATATGATGGGATTGCGCCACCGGGGGCAGAACCTATAGCGCACACACACACACACACAGACATACACACACACTTTCGCTTATATTATTATAGATAGATGAACCCACGTGACCAAAATAAACAAAAATATGTCGTATGAAGGTCTTGCTCAGTCGTATGGAGATCGTGTTTATTTTTGTAGTCGTATGGACATCGTAATGATTCGTGTTTAATCGATATGGCGGTCGTGTTGATTCGTGTTAAGTCGTATGGGTGTCGTATGACAGTCATGTTTGGTCGTATGACAGTCGTATTGGGGTCGTGTTAAATGAGGTTAAATCGTGTTGTATCGTATGAATATCTTATGACGGTCGTATGAGTGTCGTGTTCAGTCGTATGAAGGTCGTAGAGGTCGTATGAGGTCGTGTTGTCGTATGAGGGTCGTGTTTGGTTAAGAAATTTGCATAAACCACAAGGTCGAGCACGAATCAACACGATTTTTCAACTTTTCTTAAACCGTGTTCGCAATTTCTTAAATCGTGTATGTGAGATAGGGGATTTATTCGACGACAAAATGGAAATCAAGAACTGGCGGGCAAAAAAACAAATACAACATCAGATTCCCTTGAAAATATATGAATAATCTCGCTGGAAAGAAGAGAGAGAGAGAGAGAGAGAGAGAGAGAGAGGAGAGAGAGAGAGAGAGAGAGAGGAGAAAAGAGAGAGAGGAGAGAGAGAGAGAGAGAGAGGAGAGAGAGAGAGAGGAGAGCGAGAGCGAGAGCGAGAGGAGAGCGAGAGAGAGAGAGAGAGAGAGAGAGAGAGAGAGAGAGAGAGAGAGAGAGAGAGAGATGCAGCTTCCTCGTCCGATCGTAAAGCAGGTGAGGAGTTGAGTCCCGTGTGTGTGGTGCTTCCCAAGGCAATAAACGCTGGCATAAACTCTCTCTGAGGATGTGGCCTTAATTTGGCTAAAACCTACGGAGACGCCCACCCTCCTTGTGTTCTTAAAGCCCCCTATATACCTCCCTCTATCCTTCTACACTCTCATTCTCTCTCCATTCTCTCTCTACTACCATGCTTACCACCCTCTTTCAGTCTTTCGCCTACTCGTTCCACTCGTCTCTTCTTCCTCCTCTTCCTCTTTCTCCATAGTTACATCAGAGTATATAAAGTTAAATCCCCTATATACCTCCCTCTACCCCTCTACTCTCTCATTCTCTCTCCACTAACATGCTTACCACCCTTTTCGTAACTCTTCGTACACCTTCTTTCGCTCTTTGTAACTCCACTTCCTCCTCCTCCTCTTCCTCTTTCTCTTTAGTTACATAGGAGTATATTGAGTTAAATCCTCCTATTAAATACCCCTATATACCCTCCTCTACCCCTCTACTCTCTCATTCTCTCTCTACTACCATGCTTACCACCCCCTTTCAGTCTTTCGCTTACTCGTTCCACTCGTCTCTTCTTCCTCCTCCTCTTCTTGCTTCTCAGTTACATCAGAGTATATAGAGTTAAATCCCCCTATTAAATACCCCTGTATACCTCCCTCTACCCCTCTACTCTCTCATTTTCTGCCCACTACCATGCTTTCCACTCTCTTTCGCCTATTCGTTCCATTCATCTTTCCTCCTCCTCTTCTACTTTCTCATTCTCTCTCCACCCTCTTTCGCTTATTCGCTCCACTCATCTTTCCTCCTCCTCTTCCTCTTTCTCCTCAGTTACATCAGAGTAGAATTAAATGCACACGGACTGAGAAACAAGGGGATAAGACCAGCCAGTTACCGTTCAGTCTAATAATCTCCACAGAGCTGTTTTTCTATCACACTCAAACTATCGACTGGGAAACCGTCCTTACGCAATATCCTCATAAGCCTTTTAACAATTGCATTCATCCCTTTTGAGCAGTCCGCGCGCATGTGTGTGTGTGTGTGTGTATGTGTGTGTCTTAAAGGGGTTTGAAGAGAGGTTCCACACACACACACACACACACACATACAGAAGGTCTAGTACTCTCCTCCCTATACACCTTAAGAGCCCCCGCACGTTCTGTATTCCTATTGGCTGTCGTGTCGTCACTTCCGGGCGGGTGGTCACGTGGGGCGGCCCGCTGGGATTGAGCACCGCCACTTTATGGTCAATTTCGCAAACATCTGCACTTGCATCCATTTGGTGGAGTAAAAGGTATTGTTTCTCGGTGAGTATAGTAGTAAGGAGGGGATGGGAGAGGGGGTGTGGAGGAAGAGGGAGGGAGAGAGAGGGGGGAAGGGAGAGAGAGAGAGAGAGAGAGAGAGAGAGAGAGAGAGAGGAGAGAGAGAGAGGAGAGAGAGAGAGAGAGAGAGAGAGAGAGAGAGAGAGAGAGAGAGAGAGAGAGAGAGAGAGAGAGAGAGGAGAGAGAGAGAGAGAGAGAGAGAGAGAGAATTTTTTTTTATTGTTTTTATCAATTTATTACGCTCAAAGTACGACAGGCCGAAGAGAGAGAGAGAGAGAGAGAGAGAGAGAGAGAGAGAGAGAGAGAGAGAGAGAGAGAGAGAGAGAGAGAGAGAGAGAGAGAGAGAGAGAGAGAGAGAGAGAGAGAGAGAGAGAGAGAGAGAGAGAGAGAGAGAGAGATTTTTTGTTTTTATCAATTTATTACGCTCAAAGAGCGACAGACCGAAGAGAGAGAGAGTACACATCCATGAAATAAATTACGTTGCTTCATGATTATACAAGAAAAAAACAATGCGACAAATTATATGTAAAAACAAATCAAAACGCTCATTTAACACGCAATAACATTCTTGAAAGAGTGTATTGTATAAAAAAGTTAAAAAGAAACTATACATCATTCAAGATCAACACAAATGTTTTACACACACATATAAAAAAAAAAAACTCTCAAACTGCAGTAAATCTTATGAGAGGAGAATCAATAAAGTGAAAAGTTAATACAAGTGAAATAAAGATTGCCAGGCCAGGCTGCCGCCATTACGTCCCATAGAAACCTGACACAACTATAGTCAATTTTTTTCTACGAGGCGAAAATTCCCTTCTATCTTAAGGTCTCATGCTTAAAATTATGCCTATGTTTACCTGATAATATGGTTAACTATGATACAATACAGCTGCAATTTATAAGAACCGTATTATTCCCTTCTCCTGGCATCAAATATCAGTCAGTAAGCAGCAAGGGGTCAGGATTTTTCATATCCTTAAAATAACAGAGTATAAACATGAAAATACATTACCAAGAGAGAAAAATTGAAGAGTTGCGAGTTACACATAATTACACACTATAACATGCAATTACATACTCAAACAAGTAAGTGATAATGTTATTGATTACTATACGTGCTGTGTTATGAATCTATGAATCCCTCCATTGAAACACACACACACACACACACACACACAGACACAGACACAGACACAGACACAGACACACACACACACACACACACACACACACACACACACACACACACACACACGTCAACTCATTCATATAGTCCCAGAAATTTGGTTATCGCTTATTAATATTTCCAGAAATCGTCTAATCTCCTACTAACCATGTGACGTTACAGAGGTATTCTAGGTAAACTATCTACCATATTATCCACTGAATGGCAAAACAAAGCACATTTATACCTCAAGGAGTGGATAAAACTTCGACAATACTAAACCATTCTATCTATTCTATATTTTGAGCACAAACTTAACTAACAATCACACTCTCTCATGCAACAAAATACTTTCTGTTTTGCGATCATTATTCTAACCCACCGTAACAAACCAAACAGGCATACAGCTATTAACAGGTACAGTTATTAATCAAACAGGTAGGCAGTTGTACAGGGTGATTACAGGTTGATTACGCCTTGGAATGTTGTCTTAGCAAATAATTAAAGACAAATCGATCCATCACCTTCAATAAAAAAAAGTCCTTCATCTATCAAGGTAATGAGTAGGAAATTGCGTTTAACCTCATAACTTATAAGAACCACGTGTAATTATCGAGTAATGAATTCCAGTTTAGTATTTGCAAGAGGGACTGAATATGTGTGTGTGTGTGTGGGTGGGTGGGTGGGTGGGTGGGTGGGTGGGGTGGGTGGGTGGGTGTGTGGGTGTGGGTGTGTGTGTGTGTGTGTGTGTGGTGTGTGTGTGTGTGTGTGTGTGTGTGTGTGTGTGTGTGTGTGTGTGTGTGTGTGTACATTGCATCAGCGTAACTCACGGTAAAGAGTAAATATTAGTGCTTAAAACTAAGTGCTTAAATGTAGTGTTTGAGCGCAATAAGAGTGAGTGAGTGAGTGAGTGCATGAATATCGCATCTGGAAGTGACGAATAATGACGTGTGAATAGGTTATCGAAGCGTGTGATTCATCATGGGTACAGAGTGGTGAGTTATTCATCGGTGAAAATGCGACCTTTTGCGATTTTTGTGTGTGTGTGTGTGTGTGTGTGTGTGTGTGTGTGTGTGTGTGTGTGTGTGTGTGTGTGTGTGTGTGTGTGTGTGTGTGTGTGTGTGTGTTCATCTAGTTGTATTTTACAGGGCTTGAGCAACGCTCGTATGGCCCCGTCTCCATATCAACATTTATTTTATCATTCATCCTTAGTGCTTGGTGTAGGCCGAAGCCACCACCCAGGGAGGCGGATCACAAACCCCCGGCTAACACCCGGTACCCATTCACTGCTGGGTGGAAAGGGGCTTGGGTTTTAAGAAGACCGCCCGTCTGTCTTCCCTCCGCCTGGGGATCGAACCCGGGACTTCTCGGTTGTGAGCCGAGCGTGCTAACCCCTACACTAAGGAGTGCCCCACTATGGAGTGTGTGTGTGTGACTGTGTGTGTGTGTGTATGTGTGTGAACATGATTCCCCTGACTCGTGATCAATAACATTTTTAGGGAATGTGATTAAAAGGAGTAGGAGGAGGAAGAAGAAGAAGATATTAAGAAAAATAAGAAAAGAGGAGAAGAATAACTAGAAGCATCACAAACAACAACATTAACAACAACCACAAGAAAAGTGAAGAAAAATATAGAAAAAATATTGGTGGAAGAATAAATGAAATACATGAATACAAGAATATACTTTTGAAAGAGAGAGAGAGAGAGAGAGAGAGAGAGAGAGAGAGAGAGAGAGAGAGAAGAGAGAAGAGAGAAGAGAGAGAGAGAGAGAGAGAGAGAGAGAGAGAGAGAGAGAAGAGAGACGAGAGAGAGAGAGAGAGAGAGAGAGAGACGAGAGGAGAGAGAGAGAGAGAGAGAGAGATTGCAGTTATTGTATATACTATACATATATATTAGTGTGTGTGTGTGTGTGTGTGTGTGTGTGTGTGTGTAGATGTATAAATATTATCCGGTTAAAGTTACAGAACATACATTAAGTGATAAAAAAATGAAAAAAACCCATTATCTCGCCCTGCGGTAACGGTAGTGCACACGACAAGCTGGGAAAAAAAAGACAGGAGGGGATGACGGAGGGATGGAGGTGATGGGTGAAGGGGTGAAGGAAGGGTGGTCACTGCCTCACCCCTTCCTTCACCCCCACCACTGCCTCACCCCCCCAACACTGCCTCACCCCTTCCCTCACCCCCCAACACTGCCTCACCCTTCCCTCACCCCCCAACACTGCTCACCCTTCCTTCACCCCCAACACTGCCTCACCCCTTCCCTTACCCCCCAACACTGCCTCACCCTTCCCTCACCCCTTCCTTCACCCCCCAACACTGCCTCACCCTTCCTCACCCCCCAACACTGCCTCACCCCTTCCTTCACCCCCCCAACACTGCCTCACCCCTTCCCTTACCCCCCAACACTGCCTCACCCCTTCCTTCACCCCCCCAACACTGCCTCACCCCTTCCTTACCCCCCCAACACTGCCTCACCCCTTCCCTCACCCCCCCAACACTGCCTCACCCCTTCCTTCACCCCCCCAACACTGCCTCACCCCTTCCCTCACCCCCCAAACTGCCTCACCCCTTCCCTCACCCCCCCAACACTGCCTCACCCCTTCCTTCACCCCCCCAACACTGCCTCACCCCTTCCCTCACCCCCCCAACATTGCCTCACCCCTTCACTCACCCCCCCAACACTGCCTCACCCCTTCTCTCACCCTCCCATCCCTTCCCTCACCCCCCCACCCCTTCCCTCACCCCCACTACTGCCTCACCCCTTCCCTCACCGCCAACACTGAGCCTTTCATCCCAGACAGTCTGAGGCGGACCATAAACCCGCGGCCCAGGTGGTGACGCCGCCGCCCACCCTTTTTTTACGAGATGCTCCTGGGTGACAGACGGGGCGGGGCATGGGGGAGGGGGAGGGGGAAGGGGTGTCGGGGGCTGAGGGGACTGAGGGGACGGGGCTGTTGTCCTGAAGGTGCCGTGAAAAGTGATACCCCACTTCCCGTTCGCGTTGTTTCCGTTTTTAGTATTGACCTCTGAGAGGGCTGCGTTTGGTTTACCCCCGTTTTCTACACAAAGATTTATGGATTGCTATTAAATTTTTATGTATATAACCAAAAAAAAGCCTTGCCTCTCCTCTCCCTCCGACCCACTTTACGGGGCGGGTTAAAATTATTGCAAGCGTAAATATAAACTGGAATGATAAATACATAAACATCGAATATAAACTTGAAATAAAATACCAGACTAACTTTTTAAAGGGGGAGAGAGAGTTTTCCTTCCCACACACACGCGTAAAAGGAAAAAAGAAAGGAAAAAAAAACCTTTGTCATATGGCGAATCTGTACCCAGTCTGAGACCTTCGGCAGCACTGTGGCTCGTTTTCTGTGGCACAGCTGCGAGGGAACACTAGGATATTCTCAACTCCGTAATGATGTAAGGACAACTCGTAAACCCTGAGAGAGAGGCGAGGCGAGGGCGGCGGCGTCTGGGAATCGATGGAGGAAACGTTAAACAAAAGAAAACATTTGTCTAGCATTAGTCACCTTTCATGCCTCACTCGTACGCCAAATGCCAAGACGTGGACACAACGTAATTACTACCCACGACATTGTACATAAGGAAACGACATGGCAGAAAATCAATGTATAATAGTGTTCCTTATGGCCATTCCTGAGGTGTTTTTGTGGGCCAGGGAGTACAAGACAGCAAAACAATGTAGGTCTGTATAAGGTCCGTTTGTCTGGAGCTTCAAGCCGCAAAAAGGGACATGAAAAAGGGTTGGAAGGGTTGGACATTCCCAGACGGACCCTCACTCGATCGTCCCCTCCATGCAGTCAGTTGGTCAGATTCCCGTCAGCACCACGAGGCAAACGCGGCCCCACAGGTTATTGGTCGTAAAGGCTTGTCGGTTGGTCGCTCTGCTCGGGTGATAACTGAAGGCTGCCACAACGTTGACTGTAAAGAACAACACGTCCTGAAAATCGTCAATTAGTGTGTAAACTCTCCCCTCCCCCTCTCCTCCATTTTCCTTTTCCTCCTCCTTCCTGCATTAACTCTTATTCGCTTCCGTCCATGTCTTCCTCCTCTTCTTCCTCCTCCTTCCTACTGCACTGCCATACTTGCTTCCGTCCCTGTCTTCCTCCTCCTCGTCCTTCTTCTCCACCCTGCACTTCCTTTTCACTCATCATCGTCTGCGTACTCTTCTTCCTCCTTCCTGCATTTTTATCCTTGTCTCTCCCTCTTTCTCCCCTCCTTCTGCTCCTGTTTCTGCTCCTCCTCCTAGTATAGAGTACCGCATAGTTCACTTTTATCTACAGGAACTACCACGTGTAGGTCTCACGGCCTCTTGTAGCTTCTTATTTTCTTACGTTCTTAAATCCCATACCCTCCTCAGTAAAAATCAGAGATTGTGAAAACAGGCTTTTCTCCATTATGCCACAATTTGCACTGACGTGAAGGTGACACAGAGACAGCTAATCACCACGACCATGTCCATCCATAAGGAGCTGGTCAGTAAGTACGGTCTTGCAAGGCGACACGTGGTACATAATTTCCTTTTGGCGGATAAACTGTAACTCAATTTTTGCTTTTAACAGTAACAGTGTTTTTAGAATTTTAACAGTGTTTTTAGACAGTAACTTTGATTCTGCATATACTCGACACTCTATGGGTCCTTGTGTCGACTCGTGTGTTGCCGAGGTATAGTTTTCACAAGGCAGCAACAGAGGCGACCCTATGACATTCCTACATGATAAAAAAAATAAAAGGCCAATAAGCTGCTCAATGGGTAGTCTCATCTGATGTCGCGTCGCTTCCTCACATTTTTTATGGTGTGCCGAACGAGGTTATCCCGGCAATATTCCCTTTATAATGCCAGGCTGGGCGTCTCGGTGTGGGTGTCAAGGATTCATCACCCAGCGAAGGGCGTCACAACGATGTCCCCCCAGCGCCCTGGTAGTAGTAGTAGTAGTAGTAGTAGTAGTATAAGTTGTTGTAGTTATAGTAGTAGTAGTAGTAGTAGTAGTTAGTATTAGTAGTAGTAGTATAGTAGTTGTTGTAGTTGTAGCAGTAGTCGTTATAGAAGTATATATAACTGTGGTAGTAAGAGTAAAGGTAGTAGTAGTGATAGTGATATTATTATTATTATTAGTAGTAGTAGTAGTATATAGATAGTAGTAGTAGTAGTGATAGTGGTGATAGTGGTGATAGTAGCAGCAGTAGTAGTAGTAGTAGTAGTAGTGTTGGCATGTAACACAACACTCCCGCTATGTCAATGTTGTAGGTCCCGTCTGATGTGATAACGCTATGTATTTACTTCATGCTTAACGAAATTCTAGACATCACACCATAAAAACAGTGTACGGAAAAATTATTAATGTACAACACTATTGGATGTGTATATTGGTCAAGAAAATTATATGCAAGGAGAAATATCACGGTTGAAAGACGAAGAATCTCATCGTCTGTATTAAGATTTACGTAGCTCAGGTATACTATAGTAGGAAAACACAGGTTAAACCAGGAATACTGAAATGATCTCTAACATTTCGACATAAAGTCTTCTTCAGAACCACTTGATGTATTTTTTTAATTTTTCATTATTTGTTCGCTGTTTGGCAACTTAGCCTTTGACAACTATTCCACAAAATACCTGGAATAATGAAGATGCTCAAGTACACTGTGTTCTTTTTACTGACGATAACGACAATAATGATGAAGATGAGAACAAGGATGTGGAAGATGATTGTAAAGAAAATTATGTGAATATGAGATGGCAATGCAAAGACTACTGTATAGTCTTTGGACAATGTAAAAGAAACCCAGTATCATTTTCAACGTACAACAAAATAAACAAAAGAACAACAAATCATAAACTATAAAGGAATAAGTCAAGTAAAAGGAAGTAAAGGTAAACTAAAAAGAATACGTAAGAAAGTAAAGGTAAATTAAAAGGAATTACTAACCATGAAATGAAGGCAAGACATGAAATAATTGACCAACCATTTCATTCAATCATCAGCACATCTCTTGCCATGACAAACGTACGTACATACACACACAACAAGACGCCTTTCCTTCCCTCCTTCGCCTCAATCCTCCCCTGATCCACCTCCATCGGGCTTAACAGACACATAAAACCCATTGTCTCGGCGAGAACACCCGACGAACACTTATGCAAATTCCCCTCCCCCGCTTTTTTCCCCTCACTCTTCGTTCCGCCTCGAGACTTGACAACTGCCTCGCCCTAGAAGACCCTTTTCCGAGTGAATATGAGCGGGTATAACCAGGGCATAGAGGCATTAAGCACCGGGTCCGCTGGAGATTATCCTAATTAACCGAAGGGGGGCAGGGGGGCGGAGGGGGGGCATTCATCACGAGGCGGCGATAAAATGCTATACACGGAACACTGTACTCCTTTCGACCTCCACTTAGCTTTAAAAATCTTCCCCTCTACCACCCCTCCTTCCCCCTCTCCCTCACACATGACGATCCCTTCCCCTCACCCCTCCCTCCCCCCCTTCACACACGACGATCCCCTCTCCTCCTCCCTCCCTCCTCCCCACACACATGACGATCCCCTCTCTCTTCCCCCCTCACCCCTACTTTGGGACTTTTGCCTCTGACATGCTAATGAATTGGTTGCGAGGTACTCCGGCCTCGTTTTTCGCCTTTCCTTTTTTTTCTTTTCTTCTCTCCCACCCTCTCTCTCTTTTATGGCGGAGTTAATGGTTGTGAGTTCGAAGCTTCGCGGCGTTCGAGAGTTTATGTTCAAACGGCCTGAGTTACGGGAATTGGAGGACGGGAATGCGTGTACGAGGAGGAGGAGGAGGAGGAGGAGGAGGAGGATAAAATTATAAGAAACAAAAAATAGACAAATAAAGACCAATTAACATTCAAGATTATATTCATGAGTATAATTATGTGCTTGATAACCCAACACTATTCTTATGAGGACCAAAAATCACGAATGTTTGAGGAGGAAGAGGAGTAAGAGGAGGGGAAAGAGGAGGAGAAGGAATATCAAGGAATACATAGGAAGAACAGATACCAGGAGACACATTGGTCTATAACGAGGGTATCTGCTGATCTACATACTAATAGCTATCAAACTGCATTTAAGTGAACAGTTGGAAAATGATATCATGCCCCTAAAGAAGATAGAAACATGGAAGTTTCATAGTCATGAATGACACGAATGAAATATGCAAGGAGGAAGAGGAAAAAGAGAAGAAACAAATCTTGGTCCTGCTTAGGTAACAAAAAGGGGAATTAAAATATAGCAGAATGAAAAGAAATAAATAAGGAGAAAGGTATGATGATTTTCAGTGTCCTTGGGTGAGTGGAAAGAAGAAAGGAAGAAGCGATATGATGAGAAAGAATAAAGCAATAAGAAAGTGGAGGAAGCGATAGATATAGCAAATGGAGGAGGATAAAAAGGAGGAGGAAAACTAATGATAAATGACATCAAATCTTCACAGTATAAGAATAAAAGAAAATATAAATTTCCTATATAAATAGGAAAGAATAAAAATAAATATAAACTAAGTAAGAAAATAAGGAATAGAAACGAAAATAAATGAAAAGAAAAGACTGAAGAAAAACCTAGGTGGCAAAAAGGAACACAGAATTCGGGAAAAATATAAATGTACACGAGACATAGATAGAGAGTGAGATAGAGCGAGAAAGAGAGTGAGAGAGAACGCAAAAGGCACGAAACAACCAAGACAACCTTAGAATTACGTCACAGAGACAACTTAAAACAGACCTACAAACAAAAGCTTACTCAAGGAACCTATTCTCCTTCTTCCTATCTCATCCTTATCTTGTAATCCCATCGTCCCTGTGTCTTCTCTCTCTCTCTCTCTCTCTCTCTCTCTCTCTCTCTCTCTCTCTCTCTCTCTCTCTCTCTCTCTCTCTCAGATGGGGTGCGATATAGTGAACGGTTGGTGGGCGATTGAATGGTGGATAAGGGAGGAATGGATTGAGTGGGTAAGAATAGAGAGAGGGAAAAGGGATAGATGAACAGATATATGTAGGTTTAGGTTAGAAAAATCGGGAGTTTAGACACGAAAATAGAGAATTAGGAGAAGAAAATCAAGAATTTAAGATGGAAAATCAAAGATTTGTGCTAGAAAATTAAGGCCTTGGGTTAGAAAATCGAGGGTTTGGGCAAGGAAATCGAGGGTTTGGGCTAGAAAATCCAGGGTATGGGCTAGATTCTAGATCAAGGGCATGGGCTAGAGGCTAGATAATCGAGGCCATGGGCAAGAAAATCCATGGTTTTAGTCTGAAAATCATAGGTATGGGCTAGGAATTGAGTGATTTGGGCTGGGGAATCCAGTGTTTAGGCTAGAAAATCGACGGTATGGACCAGAAAATCGATGGTTTGGGTCAGAAAATTCAGTAATTGTGCTATGTGGTAAGGCTGTTTTGGGAAGAAATCGAGGGTTTGGGCTACAGAACCGAGGAAGAGCAGTTTTTTTGGGGCCAAAAAATCGAGGGTTTGGGCTAGAAAAATCAAAGAATCAGCCTGAAAGAGGGAGAATTGGTGGAGGGCTGAGTGGGGGTGGTGGGGGTCGTACGGGTGGCGTTTATGATACAGTTACGATCGGCCATCTCGCCATAGCGCCCGATAAGACCTGACGTAACACCCAGGTTGTCGGCGATGCGGGGCGGCCAAGGCAGAGTCCGAGGGAGGCGCAGTAAGGCCGGGGCTCCGCGTGAGGGCGAGGAGCGGCGGGGCTCTTGTGGGTCGCCGCGGTGGGTCAGTGTGGCTCGGACATCCCTTCTGCGTAACGACTTTGGCTCATTCATCGCGACACATTCCCGATGCCTGTTTTGATGCCTCGCGATGGCCACTTCTCGCGCTTATGTCCTCCTTCGTTTGCCTCATTCACGGACGTCCTCCTTATCGTCTTCCCTCCTTTAGTTGCTCGTATTATCATATCCTCATCCTCGAACTTTTCCCAATCATCTCTTTGCACTCATCTTTCATACCTTTATATACCTTGTTTTACTCATCGTCTTTCCTCCTTCAGTTGCTCGTAATATTATCTCCTCATCCTCGAACTTTTCATAATCATCTCCTTTCATACCTTTATATACCTCGTTATCGTCCGCCCTCCTTCAGTTGCTCGTATTATCTCATCCTCAAACTTCTTACAATCATTATTCTCCTTTCACTCATCTTTCATACCTTTATTTATCTCGTTTTCCCCTCTTCATTTCTCTCTCATAATCATCATATTCCCCTCTCATACAGCAAATCTTTACTCTTTACTTAGCTCTGTTTTTCTTTACAGACAGGAATGTACATATTTTGTAAACTTTCTTTCAACAGTTTCCAAAAATACAGGCGGAAAAAAAATCAAATCGTGACGAGGATACTTAGTTCATATTGAAGGTTTTCCGAGAACTTGACTCATCCATTGACACCACCACCTCCACCACCACCACCACCACCACCACCATCACTACCACCACCACCACCACCACCTCCTCAGCTTCGTATACGGCCATTAAAAGTGCGCACCCGGCAGTAAAAATCCGGTGGTTAGATGCGATTTAATGCCCAATAATGCGGGCGTAGAGGGTTAAGGGGCAACTAAAGCAATCTGGGCAACTATACATACACAGTGGCGACCCTCCGTTTTCTATACCCGCCTATGATGCAACGAGAGAGAGAGAGAGAGAGAGAGAGAGAGAGAGAGAGAGAGAGAGAGAGAGAGAGAGAGAGATAGAGAGAGAGAGAGAGAGAGAGAGTGTGCTTGACTTGTCTTAATAATAGTGGATTTCGAATTTCTTTCTCCTATTTGTTTTTTTCATGTTTTTTTCCTTCTCTCTCTCTCTCTCTCTCTCTCTCTCTCTCTCTCTCTCTCTCTCTCTCTCTCTCTCTCTCTCTCTCTCTCTCTCTCTCTCTCTCTCCGGCGTGGGCTTGAGGTCGGAGGCAATCTGGAGGCTCATTTCCCTCCCTCCTTGGCACTTAAATGTGTACTAAACGTCTTCCTCTGTTACGGAGGGAGGCTGTGTGTGTGTGTGTGTGTGTGTGTGTGTGTGTGTGTGTGTGTGTGTGTGTGTGTGTGTGTGTGTGTGTGTGTGTGTGTGTGTGTGTGTGTGTGTGTGTGTGTGTGTGCGCGCGTGCGTGCGTGCGTGCGTGCGTGTGTGCAAGCTTCTTTTATATAAGTTATTTTCTTTGCTTTATAAGTAAATGGAGCAAAAAAAGTTTCTTCCAAAGTTACGCTCGACCCCTGAGATGTAGAGTCTCGCTCAAACGACTTACTTCGTATTTCTAACTCTGAAAGGTCAAAAATTTCTTCTATTTATCAAGTCATGATTGAGTATTTACTAAGTTAGCCAAGCCCATCAGTACCTAAGTAAATATATCACAGTTTATATTTCTGAATGGTCAAAAGTGTCGTATATTTTTCAAGTCATGAAGGGACTGCGTATTCACTAGGTTAGCCAAGCACATCAGGACCTATTTTTCATAGTTTATATTTCCGAATGGTCAAAAGTTTAATATATTTTTCAAGTCATGGAAGGAACTAAGTGTGGCGTCAAAAAGCGTTGTTGAGTAGCGGCCAACCCGGATTCTGTTACCCCCGTGTTGCTGCGTGCACACAAAACAAAAATTAGTCATGGTGAATTTTCTTCAAGTATATATAGATATAGAGTATAGTGTCTATATACTTGTGTTATTGAGCAAGTAAATTTTATGTTTTGGCTACTTTTTTCCATGTCCACATGAAGGGGGAAATCCGGATGGTTGAATTGGTTGCAGGGGGAAACAACATAAAAATGGTTGGGAACCACTGGTTTAGGAGATCAGGTTAAATTTGGCTAGTTTAGGAGGTTAGGTTATTAGCTAGGAGGTTAAATTTAGTTAGGCAAATTTCCCTAGATCTAGGTAAATTACCCAAGATATAGGGAATTTGGACTCCTAAATAACTCCAAAAATATGTATTTCAACGCAGTTATTGTTCCCCACCCGAAAACCCCGCATTCCCACAGGTTCCCCACACTTGTTTGGGGAAAGGGGGAGAGTATGGGCAAACGCTAGAAATTTACCAGAATACCCCCCATTAATAAGGGCGGGAAAGAACTCTAAATCGAGGTGATGCAAGTCACACGAGACCTAAGAGAACACAAGAGGGTAAAGTTCTAGTGTTTGCCCATACTCTCCCACTTCCCCCAAACAAGTTTGGGGAAAAGTGGGAATGCGGGGTTTCCGGGTGGGGAACAAATAATGCGTCGGAAACATGTAATTTAAAAGTTGTGTAGGGGGGGTAAGACTCCCTAGATCTAGGGTAATTTTCTTATATCTACAAAAATTTGCCTAACCCAAATTAACCTGACCTAGCGGGGGATTTGACCCACCGATAACCTAACCTAATCAAATCAAACCTAAGCTAACCTAACCAAATCTAACCTAACCTAACCTAACCTATCCTAACCTAACCAAATCTAATCTAACCTAACCTAACCTAACCAAATCTAACCTAACCTACCTAAATCTAACCTATCCTAAACAAATATAACCTAACCTCCTAGCGGGGGGTTGGGGGGATTCTCGACACTCCGGTCATCATTATGTGAGGATCGTCAGGTTCACACATCTCTGGACTCAGAAGAAATCCAATGAATTTTCCCTAGATCTAGGGAATTTTTTCAACACCCCTAACTCAAAAACTATCTGGTTGCGACGCATATTTTGTACCCCAGCCAAATATCCCGCATTCCCCCAGGTCCCCAAGATTGTTTAGAGGGAGAGGGGGAGTATGGGCAAACACTAGAATAATACCCACAAGAGAATCATACACCACATCACTGGTTTAACACATCTACAGGTCACACTCCAGTCACATATCACACCACACAGCCTTTCATTACAACACACAATTCATTCATCAAGGTCTAATTTATCGAAACAATCTGTAGGCAATAGCTGTAAAAGTGATATCTTGATGAAGTGTGGTGGTTACAGGGAGTTTCGTACACAAGTTTTTTCGTACCCAGGTTTTGTTAGTTGTTTCGTACACAGATTTTTAGATTTTTCGTACATACCCGGTGTCGTTTTGTCTAGTAGTTAAGTTCAAGCTGAGTGTACGAAACGACTATGGTTTCATATAGACTACCAAACAACTTTTTGGTGTACGAAACAACTTGTGTACGAACTGACTGCACCCCAGTGTGATCAGCAGTGTGATTTGATTAAGTTTGGTTATTTAGGTCGTATACAATTAATAATATGCCGTATGTTGCCAGTTTGCCACGGCCTAAATTATTTACGGCCGAAACGACTGGACGGTGAGGTACGGCAGGATAAATCACAGCCAGGTTACAGTTGGCTGGCTAGCCGCTGGCTAGCCGCGGCACTATGATGCTGTTGTTGTTGTTTTAAGGATGCGAGGATCCTTTGGGGAACACTATGAGCCCTGGTGATGTCCTATGATGCTATCACAGGCACGGTAGTTGATATTTTATCAGGGAGCCGCGGCGCTATTCAACTCGTATTCAACTACAGCCAAAAGCTCACCAAAAAAAAACTTGTTTACGAACAACTGACAACTATGATGCGCAATACTCTGTCCTCTACACACTTTTATTATATTTGGCACTCTTCCTTAAACTATACTTACTTTAAGAATCAATTAAGAGAGGAAAAATTATTACTCACCGTATAATCCGATATCTTGCTCTGCACACTGCACGGCATATGATAATGATGATGGATATTGATATACTCTTCTCAGTATGTCTTCTCTGTAGTATGTCTAACCGAACCAAATCACATTTGCGCCAAATATTTATTATATCTTTATCAGTTTTCAACTCATTACCTTTGAGCTGAAAGTTATTAGCCGTACGTAATACCAAGTAAATGTGGTAGGTACTTGGTAATATGTCGGAAGAAAAATGCCAAGCGTCGCAATATGAATAAATGCTTTCAAAAGAACCGTCATTTTAAGACTTATAATATATTATTATGATCATTAGTGTATTGGTACATAATCAGTGTTGTATTCCAAATATTTCACAAAGAGTAAATCTTTGATAAACAGAAGTAAGGATTGTCCGTATACAAGATACAGGGACTAACACATTAGTCCGTCTTTTTGACGAAGGCTTTGACTAACTTACGTTTTGTGTGATGGGAAGTTACGGGGCGTAAGCATGTGTAGTGACGGGTGGGCATTAACCGTGCTGCTAGGTGTTGCAAGGATGATGAAACTTATGGGTGACATCCGTTTAGGTGACCGTGGGACAGGATACTGTTTGGGAAGATTGTGGTGACTCATTTTTGTGACTCGTATCTATCTATGCCTTCACTGATCTGGCCTTCGCTGATTGACTGTGGGGCAAACTTTCTTAATATGAGGTGCTCAGATACATTCTTTTTCTCATTAGTAAATACATACTCTCTCTCTCTCTCTCTCTCTCCTCAAAAGGTCAAGGTCACGCAACCCAAAACTTGCGACACACACACACACACACACACACACACACACACCACACACACACACACACACACACACACACACACACACACACACACACACCAAACGGAAATGGTTCGTTGTGTTTTCCTGTGTGTAACTAAGCATACATTAATTACTACTACTATCACTATTACTACTATAATAACAACCACCTTCTCTCTCCTTTTCCTCTCTACCAATACTCTCCACCTCTTCACTCCCTTCCATCCTTCTAACCCCTTATACATTTATTTTCCTCCTTCCTATCCACTCACACTATCCTTCTATACTTATCCAATACCCTTTATTCCTATTCCTCCCATACCCTTTCCCTTTACTTCCATTATCCCTATTTCCCTCCATTACTCTCTTTCTACCCATACCTATCCAACACCCCTTTCTTATTCCTTCCATACTTCCCCTTTACTTCCCTACCCTTCCCTTATATCTATTCCTCCCATACCCTTACCCCTTTACTTCCCTACCCTCCCCTTATCCCTATTTCCGTCCTATGTCCAACCCTTAACGTGACTAATATTCCCTAATGTTATCGACCTTCCTGGATAATAACAGATCATTTAGGGAGGATTGTGGAGAGGGAGACGAGAGGGAGAAAAATAAATACCACGACCCTTTATACTTGATAGGATCATTTAAGGTCGATGTTCCTTTGTTTAGCGAGCGTCTGATGGCCTCTTGAATCGCCTTATTTCCACGCTATTGGTTGGCAGGGTTATGTGTCGTTAATTTTTATATCGGATTCAATCAAGGCGATGCTCAGATTTCTTATACTTTTTTTATGACATGTTATTTGGCAGTGACCTTATTGCGATTCTGTTGTTGGTGAGGGATTTATTGGGGAGTGAAGGAAGGAAGGAAGGAAGGAAGGAAGGAAGGAAGGAAGGAAGGAAGGTAGGAGGAAGAAGGGATAGAGGGAAAGAGGGGAAGTGAAGGAAGGAAGGAAAGGAAGGAATAGAAGGAGGATGAGATAAGGAATAAGAGAGGAGTGACGGAAGGAAAGAAAGGAAGAAGGAAAGAAAGGAAGAAGGAATGGAAGGAAAGGAAGGAGGGAAGGGATAGAAGGAGGATGAGATAAGAGAAAGGGGGAGTGAAGGAAGGAAATAAAGGAAGGAAATTGAGAAGGAATGGAAGGAAAGGATGATTGAAGGAAGGAAAGGAGGGATAGGAGGATGAAATAAGGAAAAGGAGATATGTGGTTGGTGGGACAGACGGAGGGAAGGAAGGTACAACTAGATAAATAAAGGAAAGTAAAAAAGGTGGTGATACATAAAGACATGATTGTATAGGAGGGGAAAAACACTAAGAAAACGGAGAAAGAAATATACACCTTATGATAGGCATGATGATGATAATGATGACAATGATGATGGTAGCGATTACGGTGACGATAGCGTTCATGATGACACTGATGACAACAAAAACGAAAAAAAGAAGTTAATGATAGAAAAGAGGGAAATAATTGACATTGACAATCTTCATTTAGGGCGTATTTAAGGTTATCTTAGATTTTTTCACCAAATACTTTTTTCGCTGTATTTGGCCTGTAAGTAAAAGTATTTGAACATTATTTATAGATTTTTTAAAGATCTATAAATAACCTAAAATAACCAAAAATAAACTTCAAATAACCTAAAATAACCTAAATTAACCTAAAATATACCAAAAATAACCAAAAATAACCTCAAAGAACCTCAAATAAATAAATTAACATTGACAAGAATCGCAGTAAAAAAAATTACGATGATTAAGAGAATGGACCAAAATGAAGAGGACATGTCAACATTAAAGATGATGATGATGATGATGACGACTGTACATTTTGTGATGATGATGATGATGATGATGATGACAAAGAGAACAACAAAGGCGGAACCATAAGCCTTGTAGATCATTAACGTTTCCTTTCGCGTCCTGTAAATGATGAGCTACAGGGGGAAGGGGGTAGGGGGAAGGGGGCGGAAAGGGGGACTGGAGGGGGGGTAAGGGAAAGGGGAAGGGGGTAGGGGAAGGGCGGGGAGGGAGATCGGGGGATGGGAGATGAAGGCAAGACGAGGAAAGAATTAAAGAAACAGGAGATGGAATGAGAGGGAATGGGTAGAGAATGGGAAGAAGATGGGAGAAAAAGAAAATAAATAAGATATATGTGAACAGATAAGAAATTGGAGAGAAGTTATTAAATAAGAAGAGAAGAGGAAAGAAGGTGATGATAGGAATAATTAGTGAAAAAGAGAGGAGAGGAGACAGGGAGATGAAGGAAAGCGGAGAGGAAGAAATATTAGGAAAAAAACTAGTACCGTAGATAACAGTATAGTCGCCAGCTGCAATACTGTCGCCGCCATATATTGCGAATTATAGCATCACTACTGATTTGTATGTGCCACTGAAGATGATACACAGTAGTTTATATCATGACTGTATAATCTACCCTGTTTCAGCGTTGTTTTATGCTTTGTATCTGCAAGTATAAACGGTTTCAAATTTCCCTACTCGGTTTTTTTTCGGGCGACGACGACGGCGGAGAGGACACTCAAAACATAAACACTAGATGGCGACCTTAGTATAGCCCGTTAACAACGTAGCCACTCGGTTTTATTTTGGTAATTTGTTCATTTATAGCCATACTATGACGCAGATGAAGACACAAAGACACAGACTCTCCAGGTAGCCCCTTCTAACTTTCCCGAAATCATGAATGTAGAAATGTAAGTATTAACGCCACATACACGACTGTAAATAAAATAAAAACGTTGTTCTGGCGACTTTAGTGTTATCTACGGTAGTAAGTAGAAAAGAAAAGTAGTAGTAGAAAGGTAGTAAGTAGTAGGAAATAAAAGTAGAAGCAAGTAATGTAGATGAGAGAAAAGACAAATGAAGTAATAAAAGGAGGAAAGTGAAGAAACAAAGAGAGACAACAAGAAGTGGAAACAGTAGGCGGTCACTTCCACCACCACTACCACCACCACCAATGACAACAACAACAATAACAAT
>JACEEZ010010961.1:82500-89125 GCA_016584305.1 Chionoecetes opilio
GAGAGAGACAGAGACAGATAATTGATAATTTATAATTTATTGGTCTCAATAAGTTACGTATAAATAGTTTACACAATATAAAATTACATTGAGAAGTATAAGCCCGATGAGCAGGTGCTCTAATACGGGCCAATAATTAATATATAAGGATTTTGCCATCACATCATGAAAGGCATGTATAACTAAGAATTAGAACATAGAACATCACAAAAACATTTATATGTTAAAGAAAAAATATGACAAAAAAAAAACAAACAAAAAAAACAATAGAAAGGGATCTGAGTACAACGGGTTAAATGCTGTTAACAATACACAAACAAAAAAAACCAAAAAAAAACCATTGCATACATATTTCATTCCGGGTTTCCTTATCTACTACGCAACTAAGTACTGTAACCTCACAATTTATATTCAAGCATCTTATACATTCAATAATTGTTTAACAACTGTTGCTTAAGCTTTGATTTAAATAAATGCTTTGAGGGGAACAAGCTTTGTGGTGTCAGGTAGCTGGTTTCCCAAATGTCTGGCTCCTCGAAACAGAATACTTTGTTGGGCTTTGCGATGTCCTGTACAGGGGAAGTCGGAGCTCCTGTGGTCTTCTCGTTGTCAGTGTTATGAATTATAAACTTGGAATCCTATTTTCCATAGGATATGTGTTATGGGCATTATAAAGAAAAATACTACTTTGCAACATTACGAATCTGGCAACTTAAGAAGACTATGATCTCTAAAATACGGATTTGTGTGGTCATATCGATGGCAGTTAAATATTGCACGTATAAATTTTTCTGTGTGGTAAATAAGCTTTGTATATATGTTTGATAGGCCCCCACCCCAAATGGATGCACAATATATAAGATGAGGATAAATTATTGAATAATAGACTTGTTTAAGATTTTGCAGATTTAAATGGTTTCTAATTTTATAAATTACTCCTTTAATTTTGGGTATTTTTAGATCTAAGGGCGTCAATATGTGGGTTTCCACTGAGAGTATTATCAATTAAGATCCCTAGAAATTTTTTCTGCTTTAACTTTGTTTGACTGTAAGATCATTTATTTTGATGATGATATCGGTTGGTTGAGCGTGTAGGGAGTGTGATACCATAAATTCGTTTTTTTAATGTTTAGTGTTAGTTTATGCTTTTAATCCAGTCAGAAAAATGTATTAAACTCATTGTTTAGTGTGTCCTGTAATGTCTTGAGATTGTGGCCTTGAAGGTAAATAGTAGTGTCATCAGGGAAACAACAGAATTTTAATTAATTACTTGAGCGTATTATATCATTTATATATTATCAAAAATAAAAAAGGGCCCAATACTGATCCTTGAGGTATACCACAATGAGTTTTATTTACAAGCTGAAAAATATTATTAAAAACGTTTAACTGTTTTTCCCATGACTTAAATAGCTTTAAAACCGTCTGGGTGCCAGCGACTGATCACGTCGGCAGGGCGTGTCATCCCATGCCCGCGACGTAGATTTACGTCGCATATTAAAAATTTCATTGGGCAAAACTATCAAATTATTATTTTCCATTTCCACATAGGGTGACACTGCCCTTTGAGCGATGTGGCAACATATGCATGTGGATAAAGGCTTTTCACTCCACAACGAGTCGAGTTAGGTCGATCAAGGAGAGTAATTGTATAACATGTCGAAGACTCGTTGTGATTTCGAATTTACCGCTAACTCGAATGTTTGGGGTTAAACGAATCCGTCTTTCGAATTGTTGGAGTAAAACGAATCCTCTTTTTCGAATTGTTTGGTGTAAAACGAATTCCTCTCGGAATTGTTTTGGTGTAAACGAATCCTCTCTCGAATTGTTTGGTGTAAAACGAATCCTCTCTCGAATTGTTTTGGTGTAAAACGAATCCTC
This sequence comes from Chionoecetes opilio, assembly GCA_016584305.1. Taxonomy (NCBI): domain Eukaryota; kingdom Metazoa; phylum Arthropoda; class Malacostraca; order Decapoda; family Majidae; genus Chionoecetes; species Chionoecetes opilio. The sequence continues at coordinate 84,382 of JACEEZ010010961.1, forward strand.
TCTCGAATTGTTTGGTTAAAACGAATCCTCTCTCGAATTGTTGGTGTAAAAACAATCCTCTCAAATTGTTTGTGTAAAACGAATCTCTTCGAATTGTTTGGTGTAAAAAAGGAATCCTTCTCAATTGTTTGTGTAAAACGAATCCTCTCTCGAAATTTTTTGGTGTAAAACGAATCGCTTATTAATTTTCCATTTCCACATAGGTTACCATGCACCTTTGAGCGATGTGGAACATTATAGCATGTGGAAAGGCTCAATTGGATAACTCAACACTCAACTAAACTCTATGGGTAAAAAACCGAATGACAAAAATGTTCATACTATTTTGACATGAAAAAAAATTTGTTAAGGGGGTTTTTTGTCATTATATTGTTTTAATTTTTCCCAAAAACCCAAAAAAAAAAAAAAAATAAAAAAAAAACGAAAAGGCCAGCCTGGGTAAAAGGCAAAGGGAAAAATTGGGGGGGGCACCCCAAGGGTTAAACCATTCAAAACGGGGCCACGAATCCATAAACCTTGAATTTTTCTACAAGAATGGAATGTGAAATGGTGTCAAAAAGCCTTTGTAAGATCACAAAATAGTGTTACTTGGTAAAGTTTGTTGTCTAAGGTGTTGTAAAGTGATTGGCACAGTTTATGTACAGCCAGCTCAGTGGAGTAGCCTGTCGGAACCCAAACTGGCAATTTGATAACAATGAGTACTTATTCAGGTAGTTCATTAAAACGAGTTACCATTACTTTCTCAAAAATTTTACTAAAGGTAGGCAGTAACGATATGGGTCTGTAATTTTCGGGATTGGTGTTGACGCCTTTTTATATATAGGTATACCTTGGCTATTTGGAGATATTTCGGAAAGGTACCGTACTGAAAAGATTTATTTATGATATGTGCTAAAAAGGGAGAAATTGTATCAGAACATTCTTTTACAACCTTGGTATGAATATTGTCATGACCAGGAGAAGTTCCTTTAAGATTAGTAATTATTGTCTGTATTTCTGTCACTGTTGTCGGTTTTAAGTAAAAAGAATAAGGAGCAGGTGCAGGTAAGAAATATGTAAATGGTACTTGAGCTTCCTGTATCACTTCTGAAAGGTTATCAGCGACGCTTGTAAAATAGTTGTTAAATCCCTCAGCAATATCATTAGAGTTTGAAACATATCTGTCTGTCTGTCAGAGACAGAGACAGAGACAGAGACAGAGAGAGAGAGAGAGAGAGAGAGAGAGAGAGAGAGAGAGAGAGAGAGAGAGAGAGAGAGAGAGAGAGAGAGAGAGAGAGAGAGAGAGAGAGAGAGAGAGAGAGAGAGAGAGCTCATGTGTGCAAACGACAACGAAGTGCAAATATCAAACACCAGTTGGAAGAAGATCAAGATGGAGGAAGAGGAGAAGGAAAAGGAGGAGGAGGAAGAGAAGGAGAAGGAGGAGGAGGAAAAGAGGAAGAAGAAGCGAAGGAAGAAGAGGAAGAAGAAAAGGAAGAGGAGGAATACAAGGAGAAGAAAGAGAAGAAGGAAGGAGGAGGAGGAGGAATAGTTGGAAGAGAAGGAAGAGAAGGAGAAATACAAGAGAGAAGCAACATTTACGAGCGCTGGCAAAGGCAATGTGGACCCTTCCTATACCCTTTAAAAAGAGGAGTATTCGTGGAAAAGGGAGAGAGAGGAAGGCGGAAAGGGGCACTCTCAAGGAGGGGACAAGGGGTAGAAAGAGAAATTTTCCGAGAAAGGGGCTAGAAAATACTGTACAGGATAAAAAGATCAGATTACGTACGAAGGAAAAGGAGATTGAGAGATTAGATGATGATATTTTGAGAAAGGGAACGAAAGAGAGAATGTAGATAAAGGAAAAATATCAAAAAGGAAAGATTATGAAAGAAGGAATAAAAGGAAACAGGAGGAGTAATGTGAGAAGGCTGAGGTAAAAGAAGGAAGAATAAAAGAAAAGAAAAAAAGGAAAATATCAAGAAGGAAAGAAAATTATGAAAGTAGGAAAATGAGAAAACTAGAGGAGTAGTGTAAGAAAAAATTGATGAGGGAAAAGAAGGAAGAATGCTTAGGAAGGAGGAGGAGGGGAGGGAACGAAAGAGAGAATATAGATGAAGGAAAAATATAAAAAAAGGAAAGATTATGAAAGAAGGAAAACAGGTGGAGTGATGTAAGAAAAAATAGATAAGGGAAATGAAAGAAGAATATACTCAGGAAGAAGGAGGAATTTTCAGGAAGAGGAGCGAAAAAGGAGGGAAGGTAGAGAGGTTATTCCGTTATAAAATAAGAAGAAAAAAAAGAGAAAGACATGATGTGGAAAAAGAAGGAAGAATGCTCAAGAAGGAGAAGAAATTTTCAGGAAGAGGAGCGAAAGAGGGGGGAAGAAGAGAGAGGTTATTCCATAATGGGTTGGTTTCACAAGAGCTCTCTGGGCTTCTCTTTCCCCAAGCATTGTAAAGTCGATACGAGGAAGAGGAAGAAGAGGAGGAAGAGGAGGCCTGTAATAGAAGGGAGAGAAGGAGGGAAAAGGGAGAAGAACAGGGAGGAGAAACGGAAGGAAGGAAGGAAGGAAGGAAGGAAGGAAAAGGCCAGATGGATGGAAAAGTTAAAGATACACAAAATACAAAGAAAAGTGGGGCGGAGGAAGAGATAAGATTATAATAGAAGTAAAATTAAGGTGAAAGGGTAACAAAAAAGGACATGGATAAAGAGAAAATAGGCAGAAGATATGAATAACAAGAGAGAGAGAGAGAGAGAGAGAGAGAGAGAGAGAGAGAGAGAGAGAGAGAGAGAGAGAGAGAGAGAGAGAGAGAGAGAGAGAGAGAGAGAGAGAGAGAGAGAGAGAGAGAGAGAGAGAGAACTATATGTACAACAGAAAGTAGATTTAGCAAAGGAAATTAACCACAAACTAAATCCCATCTCACGGAGCGGTAAGAAAAACGTGCAACAGAGGAAAACAAAAATGAAGAGAGAAAAGGGAAGACGAGGAAGCGTAACACCCATGAGACTACGGAAAGAATAGAGCGTTTGGGGGAACGAGGGAGGAGAGAGAGAAAGAGAGAGAGATGGAAGAAAGAAAACGATGCATTGTTGTGAGGAACGAGTAAGAGGAGGGGGAGGAGGAGAAGGAGGAAGAGGAGGGGGAAGGAGGAGGAGGAGGAGGAGGAGGGGGAAACTCGAGTGCTTGCTGACTCTTCCCGCCAAAAAGTTCCACACTATTGTTATGCTCCGTGCCGCGTCCTGCCTTCCCGCCCAACTCGCCCAAACCCGCCCAATCCATTGCGCCCTATACTATTGTTACCAGAGGCTGTGTTGAGTAAGTACTAAAGTAGCGGCCGCGTCAGGAGGAAGGAAGAGGCAGGGGAAAGGGTATATAGGCGTAGGGTGGGGAAAAAGTTTAGAATTCTCATATATTTCGAGTTTCAAGTTCTTTCAATTAATTATATATATTTTGCCTACCTCCCCTCCTGCCCCACTCCCGCAGCCTTCTTATTAGGGTCAAGGTAATCCCCAGCAGTCCTCGGCCTCTCCCTGATTAACCTGAATAGCTATAGAAAGCCATGCCCTGCCATAGATTGCACGGAAAATTACGTCAGATTAACTTATTTCAGTTTAGCGGAAGGAAAATCAGACAAAGCAAGTAGGTTATGTCAGGTGTGTTCACATGTTCACATTGTTTGCTTGTATTCACAGGCAACCCTTTATTGTTTTACTGTCTTCTATATAGGGACTGGCAACTGAGTGGACTTTTAGTCACTTTTTTTTTTGCCCTTGGCCAATCCTTTGTGATGTAAAGAAAAAAAACAGTCGTATAATAAATAAAAAGTAAACATCATTGATAAAAAAAAGAAAAGTTCAATACGAATTTCTCAATCATAGGACAGCTATATAACTACCACCCCTAATGATAATACAATCAATAATAATAACAAGGATGATGATCACAATATCATTATCGTTATTATATCAATACTATTATCATCATAAATATTATCATTACTGACAGGATTACGTTATGACGGCAATTTGTTTAAAGAAATCGATATGAAATCACACACATAACGATCTATTTTCTCTCTACAACCACCACTTCTACAACAACAACTACAAGTACTACAACAACAACTACTACTACTACTAATAATACTACAACTACTACCACCACCACCACTACTACTACTACTACTACTACTACTACTACGTACAACTACTAATACATTATACTACTACCACTACCACCACCACCACCACTACTCTGGCCGCTGTTCGTAGGCAAGGCAGGACCTGTAAACATTTATGGACCCGTAAAAGAATCGCATCAAAGGTGTGCACGAATAAGGACACACTACACAGGAAATCGGGGGCCTCGTTACCCATGTCCCAGTGTTGCGGTGGCGCCAGGAAACCGCTGTGGCTCCATTGCCTGCTCTGGGAACACCTCGACTATCTAAATACCAATACGTACATGAGCGTGTAAGGCGCGGACATTAACTGGTCGAGAATCTTGGCGGAACAGACATATTCATAGACATCAGAATATTAGAACAAAAGCACATAAGAAAATAAGGAAGCTACAAGAAGCCATGAGACCTTCACGTTCCTGTTACTTAATACTACCTACATCCACCTTTCATCCCCATCCATGAAATTGTCTAGCCTATTTTTAAAACTACCTATTGACTCCGCACTAACTACCTGACGACTGAGTCCCTCCATTCAAATCATTTTACCCCCCACCTTATTTTGGGTTTACCCAAAAAATTTTCTT
>JACEEZ010010963.1:2500-10106 GCA_016584305.1 Chionoecetes opilio
TTTTAAAAAGAAGCAAAGAACGAAATAGTAAAACCCCTTTTTCCATCTTATTTAAAAAAGTCTTTACTCCCCGGAAAAAGTACCGTGCGAATGGAAACTGAAAATGTCAAAACCCATTTTTAAAAAAAAAGGAAGAAAGTCGCACCCCGGAAAAAACCTACCCCCAAATCATTTTAAACCCATCGGGTTGGGGGAAAATTTAATGGAATCCATCATAAAAAGCCCAAACTTTAAGTTCTTAGAAGAAAATGACATAACCCAAAGACTCCCCGCTTTGGTTCAGAAATAAACGCTCATGCCTCTCAAACTTACTTGTTTTTACAATAGGTTTAAAAAATGTACGACAACACGGGGGCGTAAAAACGTATTTTACCTCGATTTTCAAAAAGGTTCCCCAAATTTCCCTTTCATAAGCGTCTCATTAGAAAAGAAAAAGTCAGGGGATAACGGGCCCATTTTTCAAATTGGATAAAAAAACTGGCTGTCAAATCGAAAACCCAAAGGGTGGAAATAAATGGAAATTCTTCTGACTGGACCATTGTAAATTGGTGTTCCTCAAGGATCATTTCTCGGACCTTCCTTTTTCTTATATACAAAAATGAAATTGCCCAGGGAAAAAAATGCGGGAAAATATCGAAATTTGCTTTTTGACACGAAAATCACAAACATAGCCTCTACAGAATCTCAGCGCCAAAATCATACAAAACGGGCTTAAAAAACGCTAAGGAATGGTCAAAAAAAATGGCAAAGAAATTTTAAAACCCTTTACAAATGCCAATTTTAAAGTTTTTTAAAATTCGGTAATAAAAAACCCTCTAAAAATTTTCGTGATTAACCCATTTTCCCAAATAACAAGTGTTTAAAAGAAAAAAATTTAGGCGTTATAACCCCGAAAGATCCCTTTCCCAAAAAACCCAATAAAAAATTATTAGAGGTAGTAAAAAAGGGAAATTAAAATTTGGGTTGGGTTTATTGGACGAACTTTCAGTTTCAAAATTGAAAAAATTAAAAACCCCACTCTTTTTAACTCGCTTTTTTCGCCCCCCTCTAGAAAAACTTGGGGCAATTTGGGCCCCCTTAAATTTTAAAAAAGGACATAGGTAAACGAAAAAAATACAGCGAAAAGTTTAAACCCAAAAAGGGTACCAGAAATTTCGAAATAAATCGTACGAAAAAACGGGTCAAAAAAAACTTAACTTATTCCCCCTAACCAAAAAGAAGGATAAAGGTGACCTCACGAAGTAATTTTAAAAAACTTCAAAAAGGATTTAAAGAAAGTAGTCCCCCGAAAATCTTTTTTAAGCTAGACCGGGCAAGTCAACTGAAACAAAAGGGAATTTTTTTAAAAAAAAACAGGAAACGGGTTTTTAACGAACAAGCAAAGTACTTTCTTCCAAACCCTGTTTTAAACGTATGGAAAGGGCTGGCCCTCAGACTAGAAACCCCCTCAATAGAATTTTTTAAAAGTCGCCTCGATAAAATATTTTTAAATCAAAAACCCCCCCGGGGTTTTCAAATGTTTTTTCTCGGAAAAAATAAATTTTTTCTCGCGGGGCCCCTGAAACTTAAATCTCATTTTGGTTTAAAAAGATTTCGAGTCGCGTTTTACACAACCCCCCCACACGTCTAAAACAGCCCCGAGGGAAAAGGTCACTACTACTACTTTGGGCCTGTGACGGGCCCGTGGTTTCAGTAAAGGGCCCCGTCAGTTAGTGACCCCCCATCGGGATTTTTTATACCCGGGGGCACTTTCTGCAGGGGGCCCTTTAAGGGACGGGTCTACTTGGAAAATGCACTACCGCAGTGGATTGGGAAAAGGAGCTGGGGCCGATTTAAATGCTGGCCCCCCCAAGAAAGCGCCAGGGAAGGCTGCCGACCACCCCTGAACTTCCCCCCTGAGCCTACACCAAAAAACTTTCATTAGACCTCAAACCCCACCCCAGATAGCCCCCAGTTAAAGGTTAAACCCCTACTATTCCCGAACCCGGGACCCGGGGGTTTTTGGTTCAGTTTTGGTCCCGACAGTTTTGTGACCCCATCGGGGGTTTAAGGGACCCGGGTCACTGCTGCAGGAGGGATTTAAGTGTACGGGGTCCCCACCTGGAAAATAACAAATCCCCAGTGGATTGAACGGAGCTGGGGCCGAATTTAATGCTGCCTCCCAAGAAAGGCCAGGCAAGGCTGCCGCACCCCCTTGAACCTCCACACTGTGGGTTACCCCCATTACAAAAAACACATAACTGGGCCCATCTACAAAACACAAACCTACCCCCACAAACTAGTATTAAAAAAGCCATAGATTTTCAGCTTTCAAATTTCCCCCACCCAATTTAAAGCAGTTTTTTTAATTGCATGGTTCAAATTCTTTTTTGGGCCCGCCTTTTGGGCCCGGGGGGGTGGGGGGTGAGGAGGAGCCTTCACTTTCCCATCCTTTCTCTCTTTTTATCTGTTAGTGTTTGGGTAAAATTAAAGCAAACAGGCCCTTTAAGGACCTATCGGTCTGTTGCTGTTTGGGGTTTCCCCCTCTCCCTTCCTCTCCTATTCCCCCCTCTTTCCCTCCTTTTCCTTCCTCTCCCCCCTCTCCTTTTTCCTTCCTCTCCTCTCCCCCCTTTGGGACAGGGAGCCCCACAGGTGTTCGCCCACAGTATTTTTTATATACCACAGTGGGAAATTCCCCCGCCTTTAAAGGAATTTAAATTTAAAACCCAAACAAAGGGGACACGCTCCCTTTCTCCTTGCGGGGGGGCTGGTGTCCTGGAAGGTGACCCTTTACACCCCCCTCCCCGAAAATTTTCGCCCCCTCCTTTTTCTGGGCTGTGGGTCCCCTTTTCCCTTTTTTGTGGCTTTTGGTGTTTTGGAGGTGGGCCCTTTCCCCCACCAAACCCCCCCCACGTACTTTTAGCCGCCTCCGGGTTTTGGTTTTGGGGGGTCTTCTCCTTCGTGGCCCGTGGTGTCTTCTTGCTGTGGCTGTGGGGGTCTGCCTGTGAAGTACATGGAGTGATTTGCCCGGTTGCAAACCCAAATCGTAATTTGGTAAGTAAGGTTTCCCTGTCATGATGTTTCTGGGGAAGAATGGGCACAAGGGCTGTCGGCCCTCATGCAGGCTAGATCCCAAAAACCCGGGGAATAAAAATGTTTTGTGACCCATAATTTTTTTTTTCCCCTACTCTTAATTTATGGGACAGAAATGAAAAGCTGAAAAAATTCATGACTTGAAAGTAAAAAAAAATGGGGGGGGAGCCCTGACATCGTACAGTAAAAACATGAAAGGGGTGAAACCCCCGAGGCCCCGAACATTTAATTTCCCCTTGAATTTGGGTGCCATTAGACAATTTTAATGAATGTAAGTAATATTTCAATAGCTATGACCTGTTTAGTATCCTTGTCCACTAGTTAATTTGGAATATTCAGTCACTTTTCGTAATTGTATGGCTAACAACAGACAATTTTATATAGCCAAGGAAAGATCTGGGCGTGAAGGGGTTCATTAATATCTTAGAGAGGTGGACACAACATTCCTGTTATTATGAGGAGAAAAAGACTGATGCAGAGGACACTGATACAGTACATGCATGACAGGGTTAATATCTTACCGTCAACAACACTTATAGTCGCCACTGCACTAATGTCGCCAGGCGCCATATATTACAAATGTTAGCATCACTACAGACTTGTATGTGCCACTGAAGACAGGTACATAATATAAACTACTGTGCATGCCTCTTCAGTGGCACATACAAGTCTGTAGTGATGCTAAAATATGCAATATATGGCGCCTGGTGACATTAGTGCAGTGGCGACTATAGTGTTATTGACAGTAAAAGAGGTGGACAAAAAATACCTGTTATTATGAGGAGAAAAAAGCTTAATAATTGAATGTAAAGAAGAAATCAATACAAGTCAGGCACTTGAATAACACCGATCAGTGAAGCTTCCCCCTGGGAGGTCTGGAAAGGACAACAAGGAGTGACAGCAAGTACGTAATACACATCAGTTTAACCCCTTGAGGCCCAGAACGTAATTTCCATTGTAATTTGGGTGCCATTAGACGATTTGTAGTGAATATAAGCAATATTTTAAAGATATGACCTGTTTAGCATCCTTGTCCACTAACTCATTTGGTATATTTAGTTACTTTTCGTGATTTTATGGCTCGACAATATACATTTTTTTATGACAAAGGAAAGATCTGGGCGTGAAGGGGTTAAGGAAGACAATAAATATATATATATATGGAAAATATGACTTCCCAAATACAACTGTGGTCGTGTCCGCTACCACTGTGTGACTATTACCTTGTTGTGTCAAGACTCCGTGAAGGGATGGAGGGCAGAGGCCAGGCTGGGCAGGCGAAGGTAAGACTTCACTCACAAAACTTGATCCCATTGGCTTGAAGGTAAGACTTCACTCACAAAACTTGATCCCATTGGCTTGAAGGTAAGACTTCACTCACAAAACTTGATCCCATTGGCTTGAAGGTAAGACTTCACTCACAAAACTTGATCCCATTGGCTTGAAGGTAAGACTTGACTCACAAAACTTGATCCCATTGGCTTGAAGGTAAGACTTGACTCACAAAACTTGATCCCATTGGCTTGAAGGTAAGACTTGACTCACAAAACTTGATCCCATTGGCTTGAATATTCCATCATGACCCTCACTCTGTCTGATCACCTCTTGATACAACACACACACACACACACACACACACACACACACACACACACACACACACACACACACACACGCACACGGCACGCACACACACACAAAGAATATTTACCCCTTGAGACCCAGAACGTAATTTCCATTGTAATTTGACTACCATAAGACAATTTTTAGTGACTATAAGCAATATTTTAATAGCTATGACCTGTTTAGTATCCTTGTCCACTAGTTAATTTGGTATATTCAGTTAGTTTTCGTGATTTTATGGCTAACAACAGACGATTTTATATAACCAATGAAAGATCTGGGGGGAAGGGGGTTATTACAAACACACCCCAAACCCCAAAACACACACAGAATTTTAAAAAATAGAAAAGACTCCCAAGGATAGAAAAATAAGAGGGGGGTCTGAAGGAAGTTTTCTCCCAAAGAGGAAAGACTACGAAAATTTAAAAATGTAAAACACTTGAAAAAAAAGAGAGAGAGAAGAGAGAGGGGAGAGAAAAGGAGAGAGGGAAGAAAAGAGGAGAGAGAGGGGGAAAAGAGAGAGAGAGAGAGAGGGTATTTTGCAGATGGTACAGGAAAATACAGATAATGGGAGTTGCATCTGTTTTCTAAATGGTAGACAACGGATGAAAAATGATGATTGTTTGAGCCGAGGAAAAAAGGGGCCCAGAGGAGGAGAGAGAGAAGAGAAAAAGAGAGAGAGGGGCTGTATATAGTAGATAGATAAATCCCTTGGAAAAATGAACAGAGAAGAGCTGCCGTTATAAAGACTTCAAGGCGGGCTTTTTTGAAGGAAAAAAGGGAAAAATTTAGAAAAGTAAGATGTTCCACACAAGAGTATTAAAAACATAAAAAAATAAGGAAGCTACAAGAGGCCGCGAGCCTACACGGGTGTTCCCCGTTACTTAACCCCTACCTACCCCCTTTTATCCCCATATGAAAATATCCAGCCAGCCTCATTTAAAACTCCTAAGACTCCGCACTAACTACCCTCTACTGAGTCCATCAATCATTTACCACCCCATTTGTGATAAATGATTGGAATGGACTCAGTAACAGGTAGTTTGTGCAGAAAACATGACAGAAGTGAAGAACAGACATCAAATTTTAACCCCTTTAGGCCCAGACGATATTTCCATTGTAATTTGGGGAAAATTTTGACAATTAATGAATATAAGCAATGTTTTATAGATATGACCTGTTTAGTATCCTTGTCCACTAGCAAATTTCATATCATAAGTTACTTTTCGTTATTTTAGTGCTAAGAACGGACAATTTTATCTAGCAATGGAAAGATCTGGGCGTGAAAGGGTTCCAGAAAAACGGGATGAATATAGAGTGTCGGGTATAGAAGTTGCAGCCGTGCCCGTGCCTCACTGAGGACTGCAGGGTGGACGTAACACCAGTGACCACGACACACACCACAATAGAGCTTTAAAGGGAGGCTGGATATAAATTCATGGATGGGGATGAAAGGTGGATGTAGGTAGTGTTAAGTAACTGGAACTACCACCACGTGTAGGTCTCACGGCCTTCTGTAGCTTCCTTATTTTCTTATGTTCTTACCCCTTCACGCTCAGATCTTCCTTTGCTATATAAAATTGTCTGTTGTTAGCCTTAAATCACGAAAAGTGACTGCATATCCCAAATTTTTAACTAGTGGACAAGGATACTGAACAGGTCATAGCTATAAAATATTGCTTATAGTCACTAAAAATCGTCTAATGGTACCCAAATTACAATGGAAATTACGTTCTGGGTCTCACAGGGTTATATTCCCCAAATCCTACTCCACACCCCACAAGGCTCATGGCTGGGGCAAGTTGCTGTTCGTGCCGACAGTTGCTTGGTGTGGGAAGGCAGCCTGCCTGGGGAGCCCGGGAGTGGCGAGGCGCCCCCAATGATGGATGGATGGATTACATCTAACATAAGCATGGTGAAATGGTGATAAGTGTATAGAAAATTATACCACATGTGTACTTGTCAATCAAAACCTTCATTACTGTATTCCATGTTAGGCAATCTTAAATAAGACTAGTTTGTTATGTACTACATGGACACAAAACATTCTTCTGTAGCCTTTCATGAACAACGGAAATGACTAGAGTGCATGACTAGCCTAGGCGGCCCTCAGTTGTGCATGACAGTGCTGTGCAGGAAATATCTACTGAGAGGGAGAGAGAATATAACATATATGCTCTTCTTTCTCTCTCTCCTCCTCTCGCTATATATATCTATCCTCATCCTTGTGACAAGAACTGCCCTTGAGGTGGCAAGCGGAGTCTCTCCTTCCTGTACTGACATCTTGTACGTATTTGCACATTTCTGTCTCCAACACACTGCTGTTGCCGGACTGACCTCATGGCAAGGCTGTGACAAGGGTGGTGACCTCATGGCAAGGCTGTGACAAGGGTGGTGACCTCATGGCAAGGCTGTGACAAGGGTGGTGACCTCATGACAAGGGTGATGACCTCATGACAAGGCTTGTGACAAGGGTGGTGACCTCATGGCAAGGCTGTGACAAGGGTGATGACCTCATGGCAAGGCTGTGACAAGGGTGATGACCTTATGACAAGGCTGTGACAAGGGTGGTGACCTCATGACAAGGCTGTGACAAGGGTGGTGACCTCATGGCAAGGCTGTGACAAGGGTGATGCAGTCTGTACGGGATCTCTCTGGATTGGTCTTTGGGAGGCGGAACGTGTTAGCGTCACCGATGGCGTTCTCGAAGACCCGGAGTTCGATCCCGAGTGGACCCATAAATCCCTTAAAATCTTTCTGCAACGTCGGGGTGGCCTAAGAACACCCACATGCCCTGTCCAATAACTCTACCTTCGATCCCAGGCATGGGACACAGGGGGGCGGATGACCTCAATCACAGGCTGTTAAGAACCATAGGGGGAGGGACCCATGACCTTATCAATGCTCAAAA
>JACEEZ010010964.1:0-7500 GCA_016584305.1 Chionoecetes opilio
CGATAGCTAGCATGGCACATGTGCAGGTTAACAGACATGCCGAAGGCAAGGCTTAATTAAAAGCATAGAGCCGGTAGCACAACAGTCAGATTCCGAGTCTGACGTAGATGATAGTGGAGGAGGATTAATTGGCCATAATAGTAAGTACAAGCCCATGGCATGCTTAGTGTGTATTTACAGGACTTGTATTAAATGTGACAATTACTATATTCATTTTAGTGACATTTAGGCATTCCTGTCCCCAAATTTGACATTTTAAAATTTTTCTGAATTTTCGGTAGGGTGTGTCTATTCAAGAAGTGATAACGACCATTAAGCTACCAGTGTGCAAGGGCTATCATATCAAAACATAAACTAGAGACATGTAGCAAGCTAAAAACACCTAAGAGAATTAGTCACCCGGGGTGGTACCGATATCCCAAAATTCGGGTCTTGGCTCATGGACTATAAGGACTGGCAACTGAGCATGCTTTGTGTTACCTCTTTTTTGTGGCTTGGCCAGTCCTTTGTGATGTAAAAAAACAAAAATAACCATATAATGTTTATGTAAAGAAGAAGTAGTGATGTCCGAAGAAACTGTTGTGAGAGAATGGTCGTGAAATCAAGTGGGTGTAAAGACAACGATAAGGCCTTAGAAGCATTCGCCTGAGTTAGCACCACTTCACAAATACCCTAACTGGTTAGAGGTAAGAAAGCAAAGAGAGATGCAGGGCAAAAATACAGGTTTAAATACTCTTTGCGGCACCTATCTAAATTAGATATGTGTCCAGTTGCGTACCGGGTATATTCATTATCAATTTAACACCAGTATCACAATAGATTCTTTCATTGAAAAAGGAAATGGTTAAGTTCTGTGAACATCAAACACAGCTTCGGATTGAAAAATAACATATTATACAACGGCATCTGATGTCAGCACTGATTCAAGGATAGAGTAATAGTGTTGAATGCCATTCAAATCAAACAATGATGCCAACTTGTAGTTCTCCTTCCCTATTTCCAAGCCATGCATATAACCCTTAACAGGATAGAGTGAAGTAGTGACCCTTCCACGCGCTGCGTCTACCATATTTGTTAGTATTTGTTTCTTAGTTAGTACAAGAGAGTTGACCGTATTAGTAAAAACTGGGAGTGTTTTTTCTAACACAATAAATGCTTGGTTAAAGCTCAGCCCTAATTTTTTTTTTTTACATCACAAATGACTGGCCAAGGGCTAAAAAATACGAAATAACAAAAAGCCTGCAAAAAGCCAGTCCCTATAAAGAAGACAGTAAGATCATTATGAAAGGGTGGTGAGTCAATTTAGTTCGGGAATTGTCTTGCTAATCCTTTCTTGAAGTTAAAGTCATAGAAAGGAGAAAAATAGAAACAAAAAGAGAGTTCCAAAGTTTACCAGTTAAATGGATGAAACAGTGAAGATACTACTAGTTAACTCTTGCATTAGGGAGATGGATTGATTAGGGATGAGAATGAGTAAAGTCTTGTGCAGCTAGGCCGCGGGAGTGAGGAGGCATGAAGTTAGCAAGTTCAGAAGAGGAGTGGGCATAAAAATAACGATAAAAGATAGCAGGAGAAGCAGCATTGCGGCGGTGATTTAAAAGAATGAAGAATTCATTGCAGGGGGGGAGTTGTTTGTGACAAAAAAGCTTTTGACTAAACCCGTTTAGGAGAGATGTAGAGGGGGAACCCCCCCTACACAGAGCAAGCAACGGGGTGGGGGGAAAAAAAAAGGAAACGCAGACGCCATAGGAAAAACCTAACTTAATAAAGCGGTTTTAGCAAAATAAAAATGTAAAAGTTTCCAGTTCCGATTTTTAGAAAAAGGATAGTCCTAGGGGAGTCGAGGGCCATTTAAACGCTAATGCCCTCAGGCCCCGTCAAACCGACCCCTGAAAAAGCTCTGTTCCAATTTTCTATTCGGGCAAGTTCTCCGAGCAGCAGATGGGGCCTCGGGGCCGGGACATGGAGGGGGGGGCAGACGACTCGTTGGGTGGGGTATTTTTGGGCATTTTGGTTACGGTGGACCCCCAATTTGGCAACATAAACCACTAGTTTTACAGGTTTTAAAATTGCCGACCCGCCATTGACAGACCGCCCTTTTCCTTTTGCCCAAAAAGTCAAAACGGGTATAAATTCGGGGGGTGGAAAAAGCAGCTGGTGTTTGTAATATCTTTGGGCCTTTTAGCCCTCAAAGTTTGGGGTAAACCCTTTTAAATCTGTAGGTTGCATGTTGTTTTGACTGCCGTTAGGGCCCAATCGGGTACCTTTCCCCTCTTGACTGGAAAAGGGGGGGCTGGTGGCCCACTATCGGGAAAGGGGGAAAAGGGGAAACCGTCGGACTGCAAAAATTTTATCCCCCCCGGTATTTCCCACTGCTCAACGTCCCAGACAAGGTGTTTCCCACATCTATTGTGACGCGGATCCGAAAGTATCCCCTAAAAGCATCAGACCTCAGAGTCGGGGTTTTAAACCCCTTGGGTAAAGGCAAAAAACGGAGCTTATTCAAAAGGGCCTTTCGTGTCCTGGAAAAACCCCGACGTGATTTTCGACAGGGGTTTTGTTTGGGGGGCCAGCCTATTTTTGATCTCAAGAAGGCGGTTTGACTCGTGCATCGGGAGTCACTCTGGGGATCTTGTGGGGGTTTTTGCGGTTTCCCTCAAGGACAATTGGTTTGATGACTGATCTGTGCTCTGGGACTGAGAGTGCGGGGAAGTGTGGGGGGGGTTTACCCAGCTTTTATCCGTCCTTTCCCCACCCCCCTCTTCATGTTTGGACCATGGGGGCCTTCTCTTCCTTTGAAAACCCCTTCCGTCGAAGAGGAGAGAGGCACCAAGTCTTCTACACGAAACCAGAGTTTGGCGTTTGTTTGCCTTCAGGGCCACTTCAGCAACGCGCTCTTTGGGGGAATTCCCCCTGCAAGTTCCCTCATGAAAGAGGAGACTTTGGTAGGGAGCAGGGGAAAGGGAAAATTCATAAACCTGGGTTCCCAAAGGGAAAACGGCGTAGAGGAGGGGACGAAGAGGGGAACCTTTTCCCCAGGCTCGAATTCCCATAAATAGGTAAAGCCAAAAATTGGCCCATGAAGAGGAAAATTTCAGAGCGTAGTTTTCCCTTCGACATCCATCCGCTTAATAAAAACGCCCTGGTGCCCTCATCTTGAAAGTCGTCCCAATATGGCCTCCCAGGAAGGTGGGAAAGAAAAACCAAGAGCTCCTTGGGTCGTCTCTTGGAGGCTTCCTTGTCGAGGCACTCTTGACCCGCTAAAAGTGCCCCCTTTGGCATCGGGACAGCTCGCCTTGGGAAGGAAGAGGAAGGGGCTTTCTTCATCCATGGGGGAAGTCCAAGATTTTGGCCCGGGGGACTTTCCCACTGGTCCGGGAAACCCGGCCCGAAAAGAGGGATGTTGGGCCCACCAGATGGCCCCATAACAGTGTTTGAAAAAACGCCCCCAAGGATCACCCCCAAGGATTTGGTCCCTGCACGCAAACCAGAGGAGATTCCTTCCCAGCCCCCTCCTGAATCTTGATGCGGGCTCCCCCTTTGGGCCCCGTGTTCGAGGCAGTAGTGTCAAACCGATTCCTTGAATGCGCGCCCCATTCCAGGTCGGATACCCCCTTAAAGGACAGCCTCTGCCATGTGATCCCCCAGTGCCTGGGCAATCTTGGAAATTCCAAGGGTACCCCTTTGTTCCCCCCTGTGACGTGAATGGCGGGGCCTCTAAACCCCCCGGGGGGGCCTTTTTACGTCTCCCGGGCAAATGTCAGGCGTTGTTTGGCTCACAGGGGAAAGAGCACAAGGCATTCTCGGGGAGTTCGATCTTTCTGCAGGGGCCCATTTCCTTTCGGTTTTTTCTCTGAGGGGCGGCGGATGGAGCTCGTAGAGAGCGTGATGTTTTCCCCCGATGTTCTAAAACCGGGTTTTCCCTTTGGGGCCACGGCTCCTACCACTCCCATCGCACCCGGGAAATCTGAAAACCTTGAAGGGGGCCATTTGGGGGTTCATTCCTTTGAAATGTCATGTCAGACTTTTTTTCCCAGCTTTTCTTGGGAAAGGAAACTTAGGCACTTAAACCCCCTGGGCCATCACTTCCATCCGTTTCCTCGTGAGAGGAAAAGGGACGAGAACCACCGGGTTTGAAGGCACACTATTTGGGGGCGATCTTTTTTTCATCTCCGCAGCCTGCTTCCGTTTTCACCTCCGTTCTTCCCGCTTCCGTTTTTTCTCTTGGACCCTTGCGACACAGTGGTAAAGGGGGAAGTGGGATCGATCCTCTTTTTTGGGGATGAGGAAGGCCCTTTTCCCTCCTGGTTTGGTCTTCTAAAAAGGGCCCATCTCTGGCCCCACATCGAACAAGTCATCAAGGTCCCCTTGAAATAGCCCCCTTCACCCCTTTTGCCGTTTCCGAACCCTTTTTCTTGTCTTTGAAGCCCCTCGTGGGCCCTCCCACTAACTTGAGCAGCTTCCCCTTTGTTGTAACGCAGTGTGGAGGTAGGGAGACCTCCCTTTTTCCCCAAAATCCCCAGGGACTTCCTCCAGGGTTTCTCCTTCGCAGCCTCCCCCTTTTTTTTCTTTTCCAGCCCCGGGGTGGAATAGAACTTTCGGAGCACTTCCCCCTTCGAGGGAGGCCGGCCCCCGGTGATGTTTTTCCCCCGGGGGTAACCGATCAACCCCCACTTTTTGGGCGAGAGAAGCGATCCCCACCTGTGAAAGGGGAAAAAACGGAATTTAAGGGGCTTTTTGTTCTGTTAGTCATCGCGAAAGGGAAAAAGAAATTTTTTGTTTCCCGAAAAAACAAGTAATGTTATTACCCGGGGGTTTTTAATAGACGTTCAATACATCTGCTGCAAAGCTTTTTTTCCCAGGCAGAGTGGCAGTTTTTTGCAGGTTTGGGCAGTTAGGCAGTGAAAGAAGGGAGAGCGTCCCCGACGGCACAAAACCCCCCCGTACAAAAACCAGGGGGCACACTGGGGCAGATTTAAAAAACCACCGGGAGGGCCCGGGACCCCGTGCAGCACCACAGTGGGGCTTAAGGATGCTGTAGTGGAGCACCTCCCAAAGGGACCTTTAAAGGCATGGGTACAAACTCTATAACAATTTTTTTTTTCGTTACAATTAATGATCAAGGTCAAAATTATATAACGTCCCTCAATAATGGTCATGTGGCCCGCATGGAGGGGGGTGGAGAATATGGGCGCTCGGGGGGGCCTTTAAACTTATTTAAACGAGTTCAAATTTTAAAGTGCACCCCAAAAAGATTCCAAGTTTGGAAAAAAGAAAAACATGTGGCAACAGTGGAAGCTCCCCCAACTTTTATAGTAGTAGGAAAAAGGAAAGTATAGTTTAAGGGGATTTTTTGTAGTAGCTGTAGTAAGTGCTATAATTGTTCTTATTCATGTAAAAATCACAGTCTTTGTGTTTGGGATAAAGGGCCCCTTTTTTGTCATAATGAGGCCTGATGTTGCGGACACGTCATAAAAGGGGCTCCAAGTGTGATGGTCCACAGTAATGGGAAAGGGACCCCCCTGGGCACAGGTCAAGCCCAGCGTGGTGAGCTGAAACCGCTTTCGTGGTCTGTCCTGCCCCCCATTTCCGCCACGATCAATGTTTTTCCCGTTTAAGAAATACATCACCTTTTAAAAAATACACTGTAAGTCATGGTCCCCCAATTACTGATTGTAACTCATTTATCTTTTTACCAAACCCGGGCCCGAGGAAAAACGTAAAAGAGTTACAAAATTAAAGTTTTCCCCAAAACCTCCTCCCGAGGTGTTTGCTTTCAAAGGGGTGAACGTGAGGGGGTGCAGGTCAAAAGGGGAAGGGGCCCCGGCGTGTGAAAGTGTAAGTGTGAAGGGAATGTCCCGAATACCAGGTAAAGGGCCCCGCTTCCTCTTATGTACAACTGGTTTTTTCTATGTTATATAACCCAATATATACATATATTTGTATATTTCATAATAAAAACAACACACAAAACACAACACACACCACACACACACACCACACAACACACCACTCAATATATATATAAATATATATATATATATATAACATAAAATATATATATATATATATATATTTTATATATATATATATATTATTATTATATATAATAATATATATATATAATTATATATATATATTATAATATAATATATATATAAAATATATATATATAATATAGTATGTATATATATTACTATACATAAATAATGTATATGCCCCCAGGGTTTTTTGAATTTTGGGGGTTTTTTAAGTGGGGTTTTTGACGGGAAGATGAGAAGCTTTGCAATGCCCGTATGACGAAAGGCGAACCCGTGATGTGGTCCCAGGATGTCTGCTCCTGCGAGTTTTTAACCCGGTGCCCGATTGTGACCACGGCAGCGGTTTGGGTAACCGAAAATGCAGGGGGAGTTGTGAAAGTTTGTAATAAAGTTCACATCCCCGGCCCCCCAAAAACGTTTGATAGAGGGGTAACAGAAAAACCCAAACGGGGGCGAAACCCCCCGATTTTCCCCCCCCTCCCCCAAACGCAGCCCTGGCCCCGGAAAAAAAAAAAAAATAAACCCCTAGGGGGGACTGGGGAAGTGATCCCCCCCCCCCCACCCCAGCCCAGATTAGGTTAAGTAAAAAAAAACAATGCCCAGGTTTGATTTGAAAAATTTGCAGGGGGGTCTGGGGGGGGGGGTGCGCAATACCCCCGTTATCAGGGAGAGTAGGTATTTTGGGCAAAATAAAAGTAATTTTACTAAAAATGGGTTTTTCACAAAAAAATGAGATTTCCCTTTTTCGGGAAAACTGCAGTTTTAAAACAATAATCCATATTTACCAAAAGCTCTCCCGACCTTAAAATTGGGGGCCCCGTGCCCCCCCCCCCCCCCCCGCTAGTTTTAAATAACCCAACCCGGCCATTGGTTTGAACCAAAATTTAAAAAGGGTTTACTGATCAGTGGCGGAAAATGGGGGGTAAAAAAAAAAGGGGCACCCTTTTGGGGGGACTACCCTAAGATGGGGGGGGAAAAGTGCCCCCAGCCCCCCCGCAATTCCGCCACTGCATTTTTACCATCAGAATTTGGGCGTATACAAACATAAGAAAAAAAATGTTTTTAAAGGGAAAAAAAATATCAGAAAAAAAAGGGGTTTAAATTTCTCACTAATTTAAAAATTTGGGAAACCCAAAATAGAAAAAAAGAGCAAAATTTCCCAAAAAAAAAGTCATATACCAAACAGAATCTGGGTATACATTTTTTTTTTTTAAAAATGTAGGAAAAAAGATTTAAAAGGATAAAAAGGTCTTACCACGGGTTCCCAAAAATTTGGGAAAGGATAAATAAAAAAATGAAGAGCAAAAATTTTTTGAAAAAAAGTCCCCTATGCCATCAAAAACTTTGGGGGATAAAAAAAAAAAAAACAAAAATATGAAGGAAAACAAAAAAATCAGGAAAAAAAAGTTAATTATCACTGTATCAAAATTAGAACCGAAAATGAAAGAAGAGGGAAAAA
>JACEEZ010010964.1:17500-20000 GCA_016584305.1 Chionoecetes opilio
TTCTCTTCTTCATTTCCTCATTGCTCTCCTCTTTGTTCCTAGTGGTCATTCCATAGCATGAAGCGTGGTAGTGCGTACCTCTGACGGCCAACAATTCTCTACACTGGTTATGCGATCACCTGCCGTCTGCCATTTCTGACGGCACCTCTCTTAGTGATATTGACTCTAGCTCTTCATTTGTGAAGCAGAGGCAGGGAGAGCGGTGGAGTAGTCGCCGGGGGGAGGGAGGTGTGAGGAAGGAGTGATGGCTGTAGCTAGATAACGATAAAGTAGGAAAAA
Organism: Chionoecetes opilio; assembly: GCA_016584305.1. NCBI lineage: Eukaryota > Metazoa > Arthropoda > Malacostraca > Decapoda > Majidae > Chionoecetes > Chionoecetes opilio. Next base: position 17,780 of record JACEEZ010010964.1, read on the forward strand.
CAGGCGTGAAAGTAAGGGCAGCAGGCGACGAGAGAGGCGTGAGTCCGGAAGACGGGGATGAAAACGGACTAGACGGTCTAGCTGACTCATATCGCCATACCACAATTAGTTAATGCGATTATCTGGTCGTGCTCCTCACTGGAGATACAACTAGTACTACGAATAAATCCCAAAGGACTGCGTATTCATTGTCGAGTCATTAGACCAGGACATGATAAATACGCTGTACACGTGGGCAGTATACAAACCAGCAAAATTTCATAATTATTGGGTGTATTTTGGCGGCCATTGGAAAAAGGCGCGATAACTCATCTAAAGCTGCGCACCCCCACATGCTATCACATGTTTTCTAACTCTAGGCATTTATACCTTCTCAAAAACCTCTTAGCATTCTCGCCCTAATCTTGATATACGCGGTGAGCAAAATTTCGGATCGGGGCTTGCACCGCGTACTACCGTGTCTCGCATAGCTAGCTAGCTGTGTTGGAGGGTAGAAAAAAAAAGTCGACGTCAGATACGCATCAGGACACCTAACTTCTTAGACAGTCTGTTTTAGTACAGCTATGAGATGTGTGCCTATTCCAGTTCTTCGCTTTTGTTAACGTCAATGGATACATCTTAGAATGTTCATTGTAGAGTTAGGACAGTACACAGTATTGAGCTCGTCTTGAAGACTGTAGAGGGGATATCGTTCAGTGCGTTGTATTCGTTTTGTCACCTCTACGTGCTGTGTTGTGCGGAGCTATCGCTTCTGAATAGTATGGGGCGGCCATGTGACAAAACAAGGTCTGCTTGCCCAATCAGAAATTATAGAAGATCAAGTTAGGCGCTCGTGGCATCTCTCCGTGAATCACGTAGTTCCTGTTGAATGGACGTCTAATTTAACGACGTTGAAAATGCAGGTAGTGGTCGATCAGCGTAGAGTGGATGGGTTTGAGTGGTTCTTAGAAGATATTAATGAATATAGAATATGAGTGGTAATAGTAATCGGCACGCGCACAATATCCGCCTTTCTCGTGTAAGCCCGCTCATCACTTTTGCTGTTTTGTGTTTGTAGTTGCCCTTTAACAATGTCCCGTCTACAGTACTGCAATAGAACGGTTTGAAAGGAAACTTAAGATGAAGGACACAGAGAAAGGATCGAAACCGAATAGGGTAGTTTGGAAATTAATATTGTGTGTCAGACTCTATCAAAAGCATTTGATATGTCAAGGAACAGCAAAAAGTTTCACCGAAACCCGAAAGGAGGAGACCAAGATTCAGTTAGGAAAGCTAGAAGATCGCCAGTAGATCGCCCTTTACGGAACCGTAAGGGGGGGGGGGGGGGGGGGGGTGGGGGGGGGGGGGGGGGGGGGGGGGGGGGGATGACGATTCAGATAAGAAGATTGTGAGCAGATAGATGCTTGATGAATCCTTCTTATTAAGTATAGCTTAAAAACTTAGAAGGCAGGAATCAAAGCTATAGGATGGTAGTTTTAAGGTTAGAACGGTCACCCTTCTTAGGACCAGGTTTGGATGTGAGCAAACTTCAGCAGAAGGAAAGGTGGGTAGTAGATAGACAAAGACGGAAAGTTTGACCAGGCAAGGTGTCAAGCACATAAGCACGTTTTTGAGAATCAATAGGAGGTACTCCGTCATGACCGTAGCCCTTGCGAGGGGAGCTAGGCCAGAAAGGCAAGAAAACATCATATATTATAATATATATATTCTATATATATATATATATATATATATATATATATATATATATATATATATATATATATATATATATATATATAGTATATATATATACCTATATATATATATTATAATAATACCTATCTATATATATACCTATATTATATATATATATTACCTATATATATATTTATATATATATTATATATTTATAATATATATATATATATATATATATAATATTATATATATATATAATATTATAGTATATAGATATATATATATATTATATATATATATATATATATATATAGATATACCTATATATATATAATATATACCTATATATATAATATATATATATACCTATATCTATTATAATATATTATATATATATAATATATATATATATATATATATATATATATTATAATATATAGATATATATATATAGTATATAATATATATATATATATATATATATTATATATATATATACCTATATAGTATATAATATATATATACTATATATATATATATA
>JACEEZ010010964.1:27500-70000 GCA_016584305.1 Chionoecetes opilio
ATATTTTGTTTTCCTTCATATTTTGGGGTTTTTTGTTTTTATACTCCAGATTTTGGAGGCATATGACCTGTTTTCAAGAATTTTGCTCTGCATTCTATTATCCGGTTCAATTTTGATACAGTGAGTAAGACAACTTTTTATCCTGGTCAAATCTGTTTCCTACATATTTAAAAAAAAATGTATTCACAGATGTCTGATGGTATATGACTTTTTTTTTTAGAATTTTGCTCTTCTTCTATTTTCGGTTCGCAAATTTTATATAGTGAGTAATTTAACATTATAAATTTCTGATATTTCTTTTCCTTAACATTTTTGTCTTATGTTTGTATACGCAGATTCTGGAGGTATATGCCAGTGCGGAATTGCGGGGGGCGGGAGGGCACGGTGTGCCCCCCCATCTTAGGGTAGTGCCCCCGGGTGCCCCGTTTTTTTAACCCCCTTGTTCCGCCACTGATCATTAACCCATTTAAATTAGGTTTAGCGTAACCAATGGCCAGGTTAGGTTAGTAACTAGCTTGGGGGGGGGGTGGGGGGGGGGGCACAGCCCCCAGTTAGGTCGGAGAGCATTTGGTCATATGGATTATTGTATTAACTGCAGTTTTACCGAATAAAAGGGTATCTCATTATTTTTGTGTAAAACCAGTTTAGTACAATACTTTTATATTGACCCAATACCTACTCTCCTGATACTGGGGTATTGCGCATCCCCCCCCCAGACCCCCCTGCTAGTTTTACAATCTACCTGGGCAGTGATTACTTAACATACTCTCGCTGGGGTCGGGGGGGGATCACTTCCCCGTCCCCCTAGGTTATTTTTTTCTTTCCGACGCAGGGCTGCGTTTTGAGAGAGGAACGGGCGGCTCGCGCACCGGGGGGGGTTTAGGTTTCTGTTTAGCCCCTCTATCAAACACTTTTTTGGGGCCAAGGGATGGAACTTTATTAGCCGCACATTCACAACTCACCTGCATGTTCGGTTATCCCACAGCATGCCGTGGTCACATCGGCAACGCTGTAAACTCGCAGAGCAGACACTCGGACCCACATCACGGGTTCGCCATCGTCATATCGGGCATTGCAAAGAGCTGTCTCATCTTCCCTTCACAAAACACACTTACAAGCCCACAAGTCAAGAACCTGTGCATATACATATGTATTGTATATATATATATATACATACTATATATATATATATATATATATATATATATATATATCTATATATATATATATATATATATATATATCTATAGTATATATATATATTATAGATATATATATATATATATATATATAGGTATCTATAGATATCTATATATATATTTATATATATATATGAGTGTGTGGTGGTGTGTGTGTGTGTGTGTGTTGTGTGTGTGTGTGTGGTGTGTGTATGTATGTGAGGTATGTATATACTATATTGTTATATTTGTATGTATCTAACATAGATAACCAGTTGTACATAATAGGAAGCGTGCCCTACCTGGTAGTCGGGACATTCCCTGTCACACTTACACTTTACCACGCCGGCTCCTTCACGCTGACCTGCACACACTACGTTCACCGCCTTGAAAGCGAAGCACCCTACAGAGGGAGGAAATTTGGACCCATTATTTGTAACTCTTTTTTACGTTTTTCCTCAGGCGAGATTTGGTCAAAGAATAAGAATGATTTACAATCAGTAATGTGACCATGACTTCAGTGTATGTTTTCAAGTGATGTAGTCTTCAACAGGAAAACATTGATCGGGTGGCGGAACTCGCAGGACAGACCAGCGCAGGCGGTTCAGCTTCACCACGCTGGGCTTGACCTGTGCCAGAGTACCATTCATTAATGTGGACTCTCACACAGTGAGACCCCTTCATGACAGTGTCCCGCAACACTCAGGCCATCATTATAGACATACGCTTATACCAAAACTAAGACTGTGATAGTTACAGGAATAAGAACAATTATAGCACTTACTAACAGCTACTACTACTACTACTATACTATTTCCTATTCTACTACTATAAAAGTTTGGAGACTTCCACATGTTTGCACATGGTGTTCTTGTTCCACTTGGAATCTTGTATGGTGGCACATTAAATTTGAACTCGATTGGAATAAGATTTAAAGGTCCCCAGAGCGACATATTCTCCCGCCCTCCATTCGGCCGCCCACTTGCATCCATTAGTGAGTGACGTTATATAATATTTGACCTTGATCAGTAAATTGTAAACGAAAAATAAAATATGTTATAGAGCTGTACCCTGCATGTAGGTCCCGTTGATGTGCTCCACCTACAGCCAATCCTTATACCCACTGTGGTGCTGCACTGGTGCAGGTCTGCGTGTGTTCATCTGTCTAGTGTGACCCGGGATTTTTGTACGGGAGGTTGTGCGTCGTGACGCTCTCCACTTCTTTCACTGCACTAACTGCCGCCCCTGGCACAAACTGCCACACTCTGCACTAGGTAAAAAGCTTTGCAGCGATGTATTGAACTCTATTAATAACCCCGTAATAACATTACTTTGTTGTTCGGGGAACTAAAAGTATCATTTCATTCCGATGACTAACAGAACCAGAACGTACCTATATCTTCCGATTTTTCCTTTCACAGGTGCGATCGCTCTACTCGCAAACGTGGTGGTTGATCCGGTTACTCGAGGAGAACATCACCGGGAGCCGTCCCCTCCCATCGCAGGGGAGTGCTCCGAAAGTTCTACTTCCACCACGGTACTGAAAAGAAACAAAGCGGAGGCTGCGAAGGAGACCGTGTGGGAAGTCCTGGGGATTTGGGAAAGGCAGGTCCCCTACCTCCAAACTGCTTTTTATCCAACAAGGCGAAGCTGCTCAAGTTAGTGGAGCCTACGAGGGGTCTTCAGAAGCAAAGAAAAAGAGCTTCGGAAACGGCAAGGATGAAGGAGCTATCTTTCAGGGGACCTTGATGACTTGTTCGATGGTGGCGCACAGAGATGCCCTTGAGAACGAGTCACAAACCGGGAGGACAGGCCTTCCTCCATCAGCCAGGAGAGGAGCGATCGACTTCCTCATGACCGGACTGTGTCAGCAGCTCCAAGAGAAAAATCGGATGCGGGGGGAAGAAGCGGAGGTGAAGCGGACGCAGGCCCTGCGGAGATGAGACAAAGATCGCCTCAAGTAGTGTGCCCAAGCCATGTGGCTTCATCGTCTTCGTCCCTCTCAGAGGAAACTGATGGAAGTGATGCCGAGTCAAGTGCCTATCTCCTAAGAGAGGCGCTGGAAAGAAGTCTGACTTGATCATGTCAAAGGAAGTGACCACCAAACTGGACCGCTTCAAGGTCTCAAGATCACGGCTGCGATGGCAGTGGGTAGGAGCGTGGCCAAGGCAACCGGTCATAACTCGACATCATCACGCTCTCTGACGAGCTCCATCCGCCGCCATCAGAGAACGAACCGAACGGAAGTGGGCCACTGCAGAGACGATCGAACTCCAGAGAGATCCTTGTGCTACTTCACTGTGATGCCAATGGCGCTGCCTGACATCGCTGGGCGACGTTAAACGCGTTGAGAGCTCGCCATTCACGCACAGGTGGGGACAGGATTACCTTCTTGGAAGTAGCCAAGATTGCCCAAGGCACTGTCTCCACATGGCAGAGGCTGTCCTCAAGGCGGTATCCGACGCTGGACTTAGGCGCGCATTCAAGGAATCGTGTTTGACACTACTGCCTCGACACGGGTTCCCAATGGAGGAGCCTGCATCAAGATTCAGGAGGTCTGGGAAGGATCTCCTCTGGTTTGCGTGGCAGGCACCACCATCCTGGAAGTTGATCCTTGGGGACGTTTTTTCAAACACTGTTGTGGACCATCTGTGGGCCTAACATCCATCTTTTCGTCCGGTGTCCAGGAACCAGTGGGACGTCCTCCGACCAGAAGCTTGGACGTCCCTCCATGGATGAAGAAAGCCTCCTTCCGCTCCTGCCGGCGAGCTGTCTGATGCAAGGGAGACAGCTTTGGAGCGAGCTCAAGAGTGCCATCGAACCAGGAAGCCATCCAAGAGACGACCACAATGAGCTCTTGGTTCTCTCCTACATCTTCCTGGGAGGCGATATTGGGACTACTTTCAAGGAGAGGGCCCCAAGGAAACGTTTCATTAAGCGAGATGGATGTCGAAGGGAATCTACGCTCTCAAGATTTTTCCTCTTCAGGTCTCAATTTCGGCTGACCTCTCATGAACTTCGAGCCATGGAACAGTGTCCCTCGTCGTCGCCCTCCTCTACGCCCGTTCCGTGGAACGAGGTCATGATTCCTTCCCATGCTCCCTACAACGATCTCCTCTTCATGAGGGAACTTGCAGATGATTCCAATGAGCGCGTTGCTGAAGTGGCCCTGAAGGCATTCAAAACGCCATCTCTGGTACGTGTCAGAAGACTTGGTGCCTCTCTCTCTCTTCGACGGAAGGGTTACAAAGGAAGAGAAGGCTCCATGCCCAGAACATGGAAGAGGAGGTGGGGAAAGGACGGATAAAGTGGATACCCTCCCACACACTTCACATCCGCCTCTCAGTCCCAGAGCACAGATCAGTCATCAAACCAATTGTCCTTGCAGGAATCTTCGCGAACCGCACAAGATTCACAGAGTGTGACTCACGATGCACGAGTCACACGCCTCTTGAGATCAACAGAGGCCTGCAACCAACCCCGTCAGAAACTCCACGTCGCGTTCCACCAGTGACACAAGCGTTAGAATACGCTCCGTATTGAGTTACTACTAATCGTAAACCCAGACTGCTGAGGTCTGATGCTTCAGCAGATTACTGCGGATCTCGTCAGCAATAGATGTGCAAGCACGCTTGTCTGCACGTTGAGGCATTGTAATACCGCGATAATTGTTGCAGTCCTGACGTCCCCTTCCCTTCCAGATCGTGACCACCATCCCCCATTTCCGTCAAGAGGAATGGTACCTGATTGCCATACGGCAGTCAAGACAACATGCAACCTACAGATCATGGCTTCACCCCAGCTTTGAGAGCTACGCAATGATATTACAAACACCAGCTCTTTCCACCCCTGAATTTTTATACAGTCCGTTCTGACTCGTCAAGAGAAGGAGCGGTCTCGTCAATGGCAGGATCGGCCATCTAACTACCTGTAAGCTAGTGGTGTTCTGTTGCCAAATTGGAGGGTCCACCGTGAACAACTGCCCAAATTACGTCAGCCCAACGAGTCCGTCTGCCCACCATTTGGGTCAGCTTAGCGTGGAGCCCTTGTTCTTAAAGTAATAGTCCAGACCCAATTTTTTTTGGCCGAATTATGTTGAATGTACATTCAAAACACCTAATCCACCAAAATAATTGATTTCCAGCCTATTCCGTAAAAACACGACTTTTGTAAAAAGCGCGCGAAAAAAAAAATCTTCCCTCCAACAGGGCTACGACTGTTATTGCTGACGTTAGAACAGGGACGCCCGCAGACACTCTGTCTGACACCTGTCGGCAAATGTTATGATGAGCGATTGTACTTCGGTGTCAGACAGTGAATCTGTCGCTGTGACAGATCTAGAGTACGATGCTCAATCTGACACCGAAAGAAATGACGCTGGTCGCGTATACTATGAGGAAAACAAACCTCAGATTGTCATGGGATCCTATATGTTTGAGCCCGAGTACGAGGTGGATGAACAGGTGTTAGCAGAGCCTGAGTTTCAGCAGGAGGACCTGGCACTTCTCCAAAACATGGATTGGTAAATAAGGTTAAACCATGTGTGTGTGGGAATCACAATGAAGGTACTTTCGAGAAAATCCTATGGTTAGTTTTGGTGCTACAGTCAAACGTCATTACTCGGAAACCATATACTAGTATTAACTACAGCATAGAGTTGGAAAATATGCGGGCGGGAAGGCAGAAAGTGTGACAGCCACACCACTACAGGGTCTCTCACCACAGGGCACGCCCAATCCACAACTGGTTTACTTGGTTTACTTGGTCTTGTTAAGAGGCAAAGCCTCACAGTCGTGGTGGTCCACCGCTGCTGCCAGTCCTGGCGTCCCTGTCTAACAGGGCCACCTGGTCTGGTATGGTGTTGGACTGAGTCACTGTCTTACGGGGGGGCGCCGCCCTTGTCCAGCACACCCGTGTACACAGGCTCACCTCACACTCGTCGTCCCAACCCACACACTGGGTAGCCGACTATTCATGCTGCACACTCTCACCCAGTCTTTCACCCGCTGTGTACCCTCACTACACACCGTTTCTCAACACAACTGCTCGCCCCAACACACTATAGGCGTGTATCACCCTACACACGCCACTCCTTTCCGTGTGCAAACTTTTCTCGAAAGGCACAGCTGTCTTGCTGCACCCATAAAGGATGCATGCATGTGGCATATAGCAAAAAAAATCTATCAGAAACACCCAAATATCTTCAAGTACTATATTTATCTATCTATATATATAATAATATATATATATATATATTATATATATATATATATATATATATATATATATATATATATATATATATATATATATATATATATATATATATATATATAATATATATTATATATATATATATATTATATAGTTATAACATATATATAATGTATGTATATATGTATTAAATATATATAATATATATATATATATATATATATATATATATATATATATATATATATATATATATATATATATAATATATATATATATATATATATATATATATATATATATATATATATATAACATATATATATTCAAGATTCAGTTAGGAAAGCTAGAAGATCGCCAGTAGATCGCCCTTTACGGAAACCGTACTGACGATCAGATAGAAGATTGTGAGCAGATAGATGCTTATGAATCTTCTTATTAAGTATAGATTCAAAAACTTTAGAAAGGCAGGAAGTCAAAGCTATAGGATGGTAGTTTGAAGGATTAGAACGGTCACCCTTCTTAGGAACAGGTTGGATGTGAGCAAACTTCCAGCAAGAAGGAAAGGTGGTAGTAGATAGACAAAGACGGAAAAGTTTGACCAGGCAAGGTGCAAGCACAGAAGCACAGTTTTTGAGAACAATAGGAGGGACTCCGTCAGGACCGTAAGCCTTGCGAGGATCTAGGCCAGAAAGGGCAAAGAAAACATCATATATTATATATATATATATATATATATATAATATATATATATATATATATATATATATATATATATATATATATATATATATATATATATATATATATATATATTATATATATATATATATATATATATATATATATATATATATATTATATATATATATATATATATATATATATATATATATATATATATATATATATATATATATATATATATATATATATGTTTATATATGTATATGTATATATATATCTATCTATATATATATATATATATATATATATGTGTCTACATATATATACGATATATATATATTAATAATATATATATATATATATATATATATATAATATATATATATATATATATATATAATATATATATATATAATATATATATATATATATATATATACATATATATATATATAATATATATATATATACTATATCACACAAAAATAGGCTGTTCAACTAATATAAAAGTTGTGGAGACTTCCACATGTTGCCACATGTTTTCTTGTTCCACTTGGAGTCTTGTGGTGCAATTAATTTGAACTCGATTGAAAAGATTTAAAGGTCCCCCAGACGACTATTTCCACGCCCTCCATGCTGGTCCGCCACATGATCCTTATTGAGGTGACGTTATATAATATATGACTTGATCAGTATTGTAACGAAAAATCAAAATATGTTATAGAGCTGACGCCATGCCATGTAGGTCCGTTGAGTGCTCCACTACAGCATCCTTAGACACCATGTGTGCTGCACTGTGCAGGTCCTGCGTGTGTTCATCTGTCAGTGTGACCCTGGATTTTGTACGGGGAGGTTGTGCCGTCGTGACGCTCTCCGCTTCTTACACTGCACTAACTGCCGCACCTGCACAAACTACCACATCTGCACTAGGTAAAAAGCGTTGCAGCAAATGTATTGAACGTCTATTAATAACCCCGGTAATAACATTACTTGTTGTTCGGGGAACTAAAAGTTATCATTTTCATTCGCGATGACTAACAGAACAGAGAACTTAAATATTCCGATTTTTCCTTTCACAGGTGCGATCGCTTCTACTCGCAAACAGTGGTGGTTGATCGGTTACCCGGAGGAGAACATCACCGGGAGCCGTCTCCCCTCGAAGGGGCAAGTGCTCCGAAAGTTCTACTTCCACCACGGTCTGGAAAAGAAAACAAAGGCGGAGGCTGCGAAGGAGACCGTGGAGGAAGTCCTGGGGATTTGGGAAAAGGCAGGTCTCCCTACCTCTACACTGCGTTACAACAAGGCGAAGCTGCTCAAGTTAGTGGAGGCCTACGAGGGTCTTCAGAAGCACAAGAAAAGAGCTTCGGAAACGGCAAGGATGAAGGAGGCTATCTTTCAAGGGGACCTTGATGACTTGTTCGATGTGGCGCACAGAGATGCCCTTGAGAAGATCACAAACGAGGAGGACAGGGCCTTCCTCATCAGCCAAGGAGAGGATCGATCGACTTCCTCCATGACCGGACTGTGTCAGCGAGGCTCCAAGAGAAAAAGCGGAAGCGGGAAGAAGCGGAGGTGAAGCGGAAGCAGGCTGCGGAGATGAAGAAAAAGATCGCCTCAAGTAGTGTGCCTTCAAGCCAGGTGGCTTCATCGTCTTCGTCCTCTCACGAGGAAACGGATGGAAGTGATGCCGAGTTCAAGTGCCTAAGTCCTCCTAAGAGAAGAGCTGGAAAGAAGTCTGACATGATCATGTCAAAGGAAGTGACCACCAAACTGGACCGCTTCAAGGTCTCAGATCCGGCTGCGATGGCAGTGGTAGGAGCCGTGGCCAAGGCAACCGGTCAGAACATCGACAACATCACGCTCTCTACGAGCTCCATCCGCCGCCATCAGAGAAAGAACCGAAAGGAAGTGGCCACTGCAGAGAAGATCGAACTCCCAGAGAGATGCCTTGTGCTACTTCACTGTGATGCCAAGCAGCTGCCTGACATCGCTGGGAGACGTAAACGCGTTGAGAGGCTCGCCATTCACGTCACAGGTGGGGACAAGGAGTACCTCTTGGAAGTAGCCAAGATTGCCCAAGGCACTGGGCATCACATGGCAGAGGCTGTCCTCAAGGCGGTATCCGACGCTGGACTGGAGGCGCGCATTCAAGGAATCGTGTTTGACACTACTGCCTCGAACACGGGTCCCAATGGAGGAGCCTGCATCAAGATTCAGGAGGGTCTGGGAAGGAATCTCCTCTGGTTTGCGTGCAGGCACCACATCCTGGAAGTGATCCTTGGGGACGTTTTCAAACACTGTTATGGACCATCTGGTGGGCCTAACATCCCTCTTTTCGTCCGGTTCCAGGACCAGTGGGACGTCCTCGACCAGAAATCTTGGACGTCCTCCATGGATGAAGAAAGCCTCCTTCCTCTCCTGACAGGCGAGCTGTCTGATGCAAGGGAGACAGCTTTGAGCGAGCTCAAGAGTGCCATCGAACAAGGAAGCCATCCAAGAGACGACTACAAGGAGCTCTTGGTTCTCTCCTACATCTTCCTGGGAGGCGATATTGGGACGACTTTCAAGATGAGGGCACCAGGAGCGTTTCATTAAGCGATATGGATGTCGAAGGGAATCTACGCTCTCAAGATTTTCCTCTTCAGGTCTCAATTTCGGCTGACCTCTCATGAACTTCGAGCCATGGAACAGGTGTCCCTCTTCGTCGCCCTCCTCTACGCCGTTCCGTGGAACGAGGTCATGATTCCTTCCCATGCTCCCTACAACGATCTCCTCTTCATGAGGGAACTTGCAGAGGAATTCCCAATGAGCGCGTTGCTGAAGTGGCCCTGAAGGCATTCAAACGCCATCTCTGGTACGTGTCAGAAGACTTGGTGCCTCTCTCTCTCTTCGACGGAAGGGTTACAAAGGAAGAGAAGGCCTCCATGGTCCAGAACATGAAGAGAGAGGTGGGGAAAGGACGGATAAAAGCTGGATACACCTCCCCCACACTTCACAGCACTCTCAGTCCCAGAGCACAGATCAGTCATCAAACCAATTGTCCTTGCAGGAATCTCGCGAAACCGCACAAGATCACAGAGTGACTCACGATGCACGAGTCAAACGCCTTCTTGAGATCAACATAGGCTGCAAGCATCCCCTGTCGAAACTCACGTCGGCGTTCCACCAGGACACGAAGCGTTAGAATACGCTCCGTTATTGACTTACTAAGCGTAAACCCAGACTGCTGAGGTCTGATGCTTCAGCAGATGACTGCGGATCCGCGTCAGCAATAGATGTGCAAGCACCTTGTCTGGCACGTTGAGCAGTGTAATACCGCGATAATTGTTGCAGTCCTGACGGTCCCTTTCCCTTTCCAGATAGTGACCACCAGCCCCCATTTCCAGTCAAGAGGAATGGTACCTGATTGCCATACGGCAGTCAAGACAACATGCAACCTGCAGATCATGGCTTCACCCCAGCTTTGAGGAGCTACGCAATGATATTACAAACACCAGCTGCTTTTCCACCCCTCAATTTTATACAGCCGTTCTGACTTCGTCAAGAGAAGGAGCGGTCTCGTCAATGGCAGGATCGGCATCTACTACCTGTAATCTAGTGGTGTTATGTTGCCAAATTGGAGGGTCCACCGTGAACAACTGCCCAAAGTACTCAGCCCAACGAGTCGTCTGCCCACCATCCATGTCCGGCACGTGGCGCCCATCTGCTGCTCGGAGAGCACTTGCCCGAGATAAAAACTTGGAACAGAGCTTTTTCAGGGCTCGGTAGACGGGTCTGAGGTCATTAGCGTTTAAATGGCCCTCGACATCCTCTAGGACTATCCTTTACTAAAAATCGGAACTGGAAATCTCACATTTCTTATTTTGCTAAAACCGCTTCTATGAAGTTAGGTGTCCTATGGCGTCTGCGTCCTTTTTTTTCTCCCACCCAGTTGCTTGCTCTGTGTAGGGGACTTCCACTCATACATCTCTCCTAAACAGGGTTGAGTCAAAAGCTTTTCGTCACATCCCCTCCCCTCCTGCAACTGAATGTCTTCATTCTTTAAATCACCGCCGCAATGCTGCTTCTCCTGCTATCTTTTATCGTTATTTTTATGCCCACTCCTCTTCTGAACTTGCTAACTTCATGCCTCCTCACTCCCGCGGCCTAGCTGCACAAGACTTTACTCATTCTCATCCCTAATCAATCCATCTCCCTAATGCAAGAGTTAACTAGTATCTTCACTGTTTCATCCATTTCACTGGTAAACTTTGGAACTCTCTTTTTGTTTCTATTTTTCTCCTTTCTATGACTTTAACTTCAAGAAAGGATTAGCAAGACAATTCCCGAACTAAATTGACTCACCACCCTTTCATAATGATCTTACTGTCTTCTTTATAGGGACTTGCTTTTTGCAGGCTTTTTGTTATATCGTATTTTTTAGCCCTTGGCCAGTCATTTGTGATGTAAAAAAAAAAAATTAGGGCTGAGCTTTAACCAAGCATTTATTGTGTTAGAAAAAACACTCCCAGTTTTGACTAATACGGTCAGCTCTCTTGTACTAACTAAGAAACAAATACTAACAAATATGGTAGACGCAGCGCGTGGAAGGGTCACTACTTCACTCTATCCTGTTAAGGGTTATATGCATGGCTTGGAAATAGGGAAAGAGAACTACAAGTTGGCATCATTGTTTGATTTGAATGGCATTCAACACTATTACTCTATCCTTGAATCAGTGCTGACATCAGATGCCGTTGTATAATATGTTATTTTTCAATCCGAAGCTGTGTTTGATGTTCACAGAACTTAACCATTTCCTTTTTCAATGAAAGAATCTATTGTGATACTGGTGTTAAATTGATAATGAATATACCCGGTACGCAACTGGACACATATCTGATTTAGATAGGTGCCGCAAAGAGTATTTAAACCTGTATTTTTGCCCTGCATCTCTCTTTGCTTTCTTACCTCTAACCAGTTAGGGTATTTGTGAAGTGGTGCTAACTCAGGCGAATGCTTCTAAGGCCTTATCGTTGTCTTTACACCCACTTGATTTCACGACCATTCTTTCACAACAGTTTCTTCGGACATCACTACTTCTTCTTTACATAAACATTATATGGTTATTTTTGTTTTTTTACATCACAAAGGACTGGCCAAGCCACAAAAAAGAGGTAACACAAAGCATGCTCAGTTGCCAGTCCTTATAAAGAAGACAGTAAGAGAATGAAGAAATGGGGGTGGGCAAATTTAGTTCGGAAGGTGTCTTCTTGTCACTCCCCTCTTGAAAAGATTTAAGTCGTAGGAAGGTGGAAATATATAAACAGGAAGAGAGTTCCAGAGTTTACCAGTAAAAGGGATGAAAGAATAACGAAACTGATTAACTCTTGCATTAGGAAGATGGACAGAATAGCGATGAGAATGAGTAGAAAGTCTTGTGCAACGAGGCCGAGGGAAGGTGGGAGGCATGCAGTTAGCAAGTTCAGAGGGACAGTGAGCATGAAAATTGCGGTAGAAGATAGCAAGAGAAGCTACATTGCGGCGGTGATTTAAACATTGAAAAGAAGTCAGACAGGTGATAAGACAGTCAGTCAGAGGAGGGGACTTGAAGAGACGAAAAACCTTTGACTCAACCCTGTTTAGGAGAGCTGTATGAGTGGATCCCCCCCAAACATGTGAGACATAGTCCATACATGGGCGGGTAAGGCCCTTGTAGTCCAGTCAATCTAGCTGATTTTTTGGCAGAACCTCAAACAAATTGCTAACAAAGGTTTTTAACTTGGATATTGGGCATGAATAACCTCTCTTTCGGATAAAAAAAAGTTTACCAAAATTAACCTTGCCGAAAGGGGTCAACGGCCGCCATCTGTAAAATCCAACGGGGAAGATCTCCGACCCGCCGCCACAAACGGTTTTTTCCTCCTCTTATCCATAATAATTAAGCTAGGTCAATAATTTTTTTACACCAAATGCATGACTATGTACTGCCATTACCATACAATTTTCATCAAAATTGGTACAGTAGTTTTTGTGCAAAAAAATTAAAACCAATAAATGGGTCAACGGCCGCCATCATTTGGCAAGCACTCTACCCAGCTTTATTTCCTTTAATCCTCATCTCTGTATTTCCTTTAATATTTTCTCCACTTTCTGTCCACTCTCTTTTTCTTATATTTCTGCTGTGAAATAGTCTTTCAGACTAAACAGCGTCAACTTCATTACTCACTCATTATTTTTGGCATGATTACTGAACATACACAGGGATGCCAGGCAAACTAATATGACACAACCAGCAATGACAGTGTTTGAATCCGCAGTTCATACATTTAATTTAAGAGGCTATTTATCAAACCAGGCAAATCAGAATCAATTTACCAGACATACAATTTACCAAATCAAATATTTACCAGACAAGTTCAGAATATTACCCGTCTAAGAATGATCTTGAACAGGATGCGATTCTTGAATTTGTTCCTAAAACATTGTTGATCTTTCTCAGGAAGATATTTGCAGGCAAAGACAATGATTTGAAACTTGCATCAGTTGGTCAAGCGATAATGCAGGCTGCTAGACCCAGAGTTCTCCTTGCACCTTTGCAGTTTGGTTTAGCAGTGGAAATGCATGACCAATTTGGATCGAGGTTCTTAATTGACACTCTGAATAAACATGGCTTCTCTTCATCTTACTCGGAAGTCCAGAAATTCGAAAGCAGTGCTGCTCTTGTTCATGGCGCTGAAACTCTCTCCCGTTGAAACTGAATTTGTGCAGTTCGTAGCTGATAATGTGGACCATAATGTAAGGAGTATTGATGGATTCAACACATTCCACGGTATGGGCATCATAGCATCTTTTACGCCCGGGAAAGTTAAAGCAAAACCAGTTCCAAGGATTCAGGTCCTTTCAGAAGATATAATAAGGGTTGGAAGGATCAACATCAACTCCTAATTCACAGCCCAAAAAACAAGGCATAAAAAGGTCCGGGCAAAAAGTTTCATTCCACTGAAATTTGCTTCCGGGGGGGGGTTTTCACAATTTTTACTGCCGGCATGGTCATTTGATGAAAAGGTTCGGGAAAAGAATTTTTGAAGTGAAATGCCCGGGAAAACCGGTTTCCAACATTTTTAATTTGGAACCCAGGGAAAAACAACTCCCTTTTAAAAAATTGATCCCCCTTTGGGAAAAGCAATGTGTAGGAAAGCCTAGTTCCCACCCCTGTATTTTTTGGATGTCCCAACACTGATGGGGGGAAGGTCATTTTTCATGAAAAATTTTTTTGATTTGGTATTAAAAAAAGTCCCTAAAAGGGAAAAGAGCGGATTTGTTTTTGTTGAGTTTTGAAGGTTTTTTTACAAAAAGAATTTTTTCCCATTGAAGGTCCGAGGGACCCCCAACACTTTTTGGGAAAAATTTTTTCCTAAAATGAAGACCGGGAAGGAAACCCAGGGGATTGAAAAGGCCCCTTGGGGGTGGAAAGGAAATGCTGCATAATCGTGCCGGGATAAAAAATCCTTGAAATGCAGGGCCCGCGAAAAGGGTGGAAAAACTCCTGAAGGAAAAACCGAATTTTTAAGGCAGGGGGGGGGGGCCGGTGGGGGGGGGGGGGGGGGGAGGAAAAAAAAAGGGGGGGGGGGGGGGGGAAAGGGGGTAAAAGAAATTTTTGAGGGTGTTTAGCGGAGTGATCGCTACGGGCTGGTTGTCGACGGTTTGGTTATGACAGGTGCTAATGAGAAGCATGAAGACGTCTGGGGTTACTCATGGCAGAGGAAGGACAAAATTCAACGATATTTTGGGCTACCCCACTGCCAGGTGTCTGAAATCAATTTTAAATGAAAGAACTAGCGGGCTTTTTATGGCACAGGACCAGCCCCAGGAGGCTATTTCACAAAAAAAAGAGCGAGATGTGGGGGATACGGAAGCTCGTTGCTTTTCCCCAGACTAGCCCCTTTTTCAGGGAAGACCGTCCTTACAGCATTTAAAGTGGAGTAACTGGAGACAAAAAAGGTGAATGGGGACAAAGCAAACTATAGGAAGACAATCATAGTTTCAATGGTTGGAAAAAATTCCGAGTAATTTTTAAAAAAAAAGGATCAGGCAATTACATTGGGGTCAAAAGTTTTCGCTCAGAAAAGATAAAGCGTGAGACTGATCCAAATCCTTTTCCCAAGATGTGTTGCTATTACCAATAAACCCTTCAACTCGCAGCAGCAAGAACTTTTCCAGTATGATTTTTTGTGGTTACCCACCTGATTTTTTAATTCTTTCGGACGCCGCGAGAGGCAAAAAACCGGTTTTGGCAGACGCAATAGGGGGAACTGATTCCCCTGTACAATCGGTCCACAGTTTTCAGCCACAGTTCTCTTAGATGGGGGAGCACTTTTTTCAACGCCTCCCATGGAAAAAAGGTCACCATTTGATAAACTGTGCCCGTACCGCAGATAGTACAACTAGATAGAAAACGCTTTGTCTTTGATGGATAAAAAGTGGTCCATCCTTTAAAGACGCGACTCCCCGACCCCGAGCAGGGGGCTCTGTTGGTTTAGGTGTTCGACCCTAAAATGGTGTTAAAATTAAAAAAGGATGTTTTCCTAGCTAATCAAGAAAACAAACAATTTTCATCAACTTGCGGGAAAGAGTTTGGAGGAAGCAGGTTGTAAAGTATCCAGCATTGGAGACGCTGACGTATTGATTGGAAGATGCCCAAAATAGCACGACGGGAAAAAACCTTTTTGATAGCAGATGACCTGAGTTTTTGGCCTTCAGGGATATCCCAAATAGAGAGACGGTTACAATATCTACTTCCCGCAAAACCCAAAGGGCATGAAAAAAGTGTGAAAGTCTAAAACATCAAGAGATGGAAATCTTTGGGAGTTTGGGTTTGTTCCAACATTCTTTTCATCCATGCCTACTGGGTTGGATTGTAATCGTGTTCGGGGAATTTGAAGGGCAGCGTCCCTTCGAAAGGTATGAACAATAAAAACTTCCTCAAACGGCAAAATGTTTGGCAAGGATAGCAGTTCAAAGGGGTTTATTGAAGCGGGGGAGAAGGCTTTGTGTGCCTGTACAAGGGGTAATGATGGGGAAAACATCAATCATCTCCGACTGAGGGCTTTAAAGGAAAAAGGGTTTTAAAAAAACTCAAAGAGTTGAGGCCAAATCATTGCCACCAAAAAGACGCTCGAATTTCCACGCCCCGAGTTTTCTTCCAAAAACAGGAATGGAAATAAAACCAGCAAAAACCCGAAGTGGGGGTGGAAACTTTAGATGGTAAATTACAACCAATCAGACTGACTTGCCCGCTGGGTTTTGAAATTTTTGGCTATAAAAGGTGAACTGACTTTAGGGGGTAGTCAGCAAATGCAGTTGCAGGAAAAATGGCATTTACGTTCAAACTTGTGTGGGATTCAAAGGCCCCCCACTGCACCAAATCACCCCAGCCCGATCTGATGAGATGAAATTACCTGTGCTGTTCTTGACAAAAAATGTTTTTTTGGTCCGTTATGAACTTGTTCGTGGGGGTTATGCAAGAGCCGCCCCCGCATTTTGACCAACTGACCATTTCCCTTTTTGTAAGTTGTACTTTTTTGGACATTTTTTTATGAAATGTCGAATTTAAGGAAAATTGTTTCCCTTTAAAAAGGCTACTTTGTCGTTTTTTACCCTTTTATATTATATTTGTATAAGAAATAAAAAAAACATGAAAACAATGGCGGGGCTAGTCATTTTCTGGTGTTAGTTTATTGTTAAAATAATTACCTACATTTTCAATTTAAAACACCCAAAAAAATGTCAAAACTGGTTTGGGGGGGCCCTGTGGGTTTTCATGCAAAAAAATTTTTTTTATTTCTAATTTATTGGTTTTAAATTTTTTTGCACAAAAAAAATACTGTCCATTTTGATTAAAAATTTATGGAATGCAGTACATAAACATCATTTTGGGGTAAAAAAAAATTTTTGCCCAGTTAATTATTTTGGATAAGGGGGGGGGAAAAACCGTTTTTGGGGGGGGTCGGGGATTTTTCCCGTTGGTTTTACGATGGGAGCCGTTGAACCCTTTCGGCAAGGTTAATTTGGTTTTAATTTTTTTATCCGAAAGAGAGTTATTTATTTCCCAATATCCAAGTTAAAAACCTTTGTTTGCAATTTTTTTTGAGGGTTTAGCCACTTTTGTAGACTATTGGCGAAAGCAAAGGGGGGGAGAAAAAAAAGGACGAGACGCCCCCAGGATGCCCCAAATTCTTAGAAGCTGTATAGTAAGAGGTGAGTGTAGATTTTCCCGTTTAGATTTCTAGTAAGATAATCCAGAAGTTCATTGTGAAAAAGGGGATAGTTGAGTGTCATTGAAAAAGAGGGGGTAGTTTTCTGGTAGTCTTGACGAGTAGATAGGGATAAATTGGGTTTTTGACGCAGGGAAAAATACAAGGGTTTTTTTCCCCAATCAGAAAACATGGAAAAGATCAAATTGGCGCCTGGGGCATCCTTTCCTGAACACTTAGTTCCGTTGAGTTGGTGTCTAATAAACAAAAGTTTTAAAAAATGCAAAGGGGAGAATGATCATTTTGGAGTGGATAGGGCTTTGAGTTTGACTAAACGACATTAAGGAATAAAAGAAAGAAGGGGGGTGATGGACTAATTTTGGGAAAAAACCACTATTGATGACTTAGAAGAAGAACAATGCCGTCACAGTAATGCATTTAACGGGTTTTAAAGGAAACTTAAAATAAACAAGGAGAAAAATAGAACGAAGGGGAGTTTGAAAACTAAAAATTAGCGCCCACACTATCAAAAACCTTTTTATATGTCAAAGGGGAAAAGCAAAAAATTTTCCCCGAAACCCCCACAGGAGGGTGATTAAGATTCATTAGGAAAAACTAGAAGATCGCCTAGATCGCCCTTTCGAAAAACCCTACAGACGACAGATAGAGATTGTGAGCAGATAGAGCTAAGAATCTTCCCCTTACTTTTAGATTTAAAAGCTTTAAAAAGCATGAAGTCAAAGCTATAGGACGGGACTTTGAAAGATTGACGGTCACCATTCTTAGGAAAAAGTTGGTGTGAGCAAAACTTCCCCCAAGAAGGGAAAAGGGGGAAGTAGATAAACATAGATGGAAAAAATTTGACCCGGCAGGGTGCAAGCGCAGAAGCCCTATTTTGAGAACAATAGGCGGGACTCGCCAACCTAACCCTTTCCCAGGATCTAGGCCAGAAAGGACAAAAAAAACATCATTACAAAGGATCTTAATAACAGGCATTATATAGTAAGAGGGAAAGAGAAGGAGGAATAAGCCCTTCATCCACTAGTGTGGAATTTTCAGCAAAGGTTTGAGCGAAGTTCAGCTTTATTAATGGATGAGACAGCTGTGGAGCCATTTGCGTGAAGCATAGGAGGGAAAGATGAAGAAGAAAAATTGTTGATGTTATTAGCTAGATGCTATATATAGAAGTCACAAGAGGAATTTGATTCAGAAAGATTTTGACATTTTCTATGAATGAAGGAGTTTTTGGTAAGTTTATGTAAAGATTTGGCATGATTACGGGCATAAATATAAAGGGCATGATATTTAGGAGATGGATGGTTACGGTACCGTTTGTGAGCCGCCTCTCTATCTTGTACAGCATGAGAACAAGCAGAGTTAAACCAAGGTTGACGGGCTTTAGGATCAGATATAGTGTGTGGAATGTGCCTCCATGCCAGAGACAATGA
Source organism: Chionoecetes opilio (assembly GCA_016584305.1). Classification (NCBI taxonomy): domain Eukaryota; kingdom Metazoa; phylum Arthropoda; class Malacostraca; order Decapoda; family Majidae; genus Chionoecetes; species Chionoecetes opilio. Next base: position 46,263 of record JACEEZ010010964.1, read on the forward strand.
CCACAGTTATACGGAGAAAATAGTTTCACAGAGTAAGCAGAAGGGTTTGGGTAGCTAGGACAAAGATCAAGAATGTTGAGCGTGTCTCCAAGGCGGTCAGGAATACGGGTACACACTAAGAAAAAATGGTGCAGGAAAGGTGCAAGTTTGACATTTAGGGTGTAAAATCCGCTTGTCGGGCGGAAGGTGCAATTGTGCACCTCTAAAGGTACTTTTAGGGTGCAAACATAGAAAGGTGCAAATTTGCACCTTTCTTGATATCTATACAAGGCGAATGGGCCAGGGAAATATATTAAATACTAGCCGCAAAGCCGCCCTCCGGGCGGACTTTTTGGCTAGCTCCTGCGGAGGGCTATTGGTGGGCCTTCGGCCCACCAAACACAGCTTTCTGGAGAGTGTGTTTGATGGGCCTTCGGCCCACCAAACACAGACTCTCCATATAGCCCCTTCTAACTTTCCTGAAATCATGGATGTAGAAATGTATGTATTAACGCCTTACCCATCACCCCCCACCCATTCACTCACCCATTCACTCACCCATTACCCATCACCCCCCACCCATTCACTCACCCATTACCCATCACCACACACCCATTCACTCACCCATTACCCATCACCTCCCACCTATTCCCTCACCCATCACCCATCACCCCCCACCCATTCACTCACCCATCACCCCACACCCATTACCCATCACCCCACCCATTCACTCACCTATTACCCATCACCCTACATCAAGGTTTCCTCAATTCTCGCAACCCACATTTTTTTTTCACAATTCTCGCTAATAGGCTGCTAAAAAAAGAAAAGAAAAAAGTGATCGGATTATCTCATAAGTGGACTTAAAAGTTGCCCCTGGTCGAGCTGGTTCCAAAACTGTGCCATATGATGGGATTGGGGCACGGGGAGCGGCACCTATCGCGGACACACACACACACACACAACACACACACTTTCGCTTATATTATTATAGATTTTTCTGTTATTATTATCATTATTATTATCATTATCAATATTATTATTATCCTTACTATACATTTTTTGTATTCTATTATCCTCATTATTATCAATATCATTATAATTCATCATTGATATTTATATCATTATCATTATTTTTTTAATCATTATAATTGATATTATAATTATTATTGTTATTATTATCAACATCATTCTATAAATTCGTATTATCATCATTATCATCATAATTGATATTATTGGTACTATTTAATATATTATAAATATATATGGTATAATTGATATTAATGATAATAATATTATTTTTGTATATTGGTAGTATACTATAGTGATTGAAACAATAACAATTTTATTGAAAACTACAATAATAATAATAAAATAATAACACTAATAATAATAATAAAAAAACTAATATTAATTATTACAATAATAACAACGTGATAATGATAGTCATAAAAATAATGAAAAAATTGAGTGGTGAAAATAGTATTAATGATAATGAAAATATGAATATTTCCGACTATAACAAATAATAATTATCAATATTATTAATAATATATTTACAGTTATCATTAATATTATTATAATTATTATTACTGACAATTTCATTATTATTATTATTATTATTATTATTATCATTATTATTATTTTTATTTTTGCTATTATTAGTCAACTACTATTATTATGCTTATTATCATCATCATTATCATTATTGTTATTCTTTTTTTTATAATCAGAATTATTATTTTTGTATATATATAATATATAATTATTATATATTATATAAATTATATATATAATCATTATCATCGAAGACCTGATGGCCCCCCATCTATTATTATAACTTATTATTATCATTAATACCACCGACATTATTATTATTATTATTATTATTATTAAGTATTGTGTTATCTTTTTATGAAAAATGTATTGCATGGTATATAAATATTATTTACTCAAATAACTGAGCGTGAGATCAAACATAACTTGTATGACTACACTAAATGTTGATTGGATTTACTTTAAAACAAGACAATGTTGATGATGTGTTCTCACAGTGAAAGGAGGAATGAGAAGTGATTGCTACTCCTGTTTTAGGGCAAAACAAATGTCGGTCAGTATATATTTGAATGGAAGTTATAGAGATAAGTACGTACTTGTCTGATATCTGATGACTTATGAATAAAATTATGGAGTTATAAGCTAGACAATCGTGTGCTAGACAATCTATAGAAGCGGCACAAATACTTATGATGTATTATACAGTCTAGTATATAATTATATCATATATGACATCTTGTTTTCAGGTAAGTATTACCATATAAAATTAATCTACCTTGCCTAGGTGTTTAGCTTGGTGGCATAAGAACTGGCATCTGGTCGCAGCAAACATACTTACTTGGCACAGGAGTTGCACCCTAGCGTCAAGGTGCAACTTTGCACCCTTAAAGGTGCATAATCTGTGACATCCTTTTGCACCCTTGAGGGTGCAAAATATGCACCCTTAGGGGTGCAACTTTGTACCCTTGAGGGTGCAAAACAGGCACCTTTAGAGGTGCAACTTAGCACCCTCAAGGGTGCTAGGTTGCACCTCTAAAGGTAGATATTTTGCTCAAAATTGCCCCTCTAAGGGTGCATATTTGCACCTTTAAAGGTACAAAGTTGTACCCTACCATAAGGTGCAAAAGTTGCAGCCTAGTGTTAAGGTGCAGCTTTGCACCCTTAAAGGTTCAAAATGTGTGACATAATTTTGCACCCTTAAAGGTGCAAAATATGCACCTCTTAAGGTGCATATTTTGCACCCATAAGGGTGCAAAGTTGCACCTCTAAAGGTACATGTTTTGCACCCAAAAATATGCATGTTTTGCACCCATAAGGGTGCAAAGTTGCACCTCTAAAGGTAGATATTTTGCTCAAAATTGCCCCTCTAAAAGTGCATATTTTCACCTTTAAAGGTACAAAGTTGCACCCTACCATAAGGTGCAAAAGTTGCACCTTGGTGTTACCTGCTGGTGCAACTTTGCACCCATAAAGGTTCAAAATGTGTGACATAATTTTGCACCCTTAAAGGTGCAAAGTTGTACCTTTTTTTCTTAGTGTGTAGGGTGCTTGCTGTGTCTGTAGTATGTCCTAAAGTTGAAGTGTATCAAGTTTCAGGTCACTTTGCAATTCTTATTACATGCTGTTTGCGCTATGATTATTATAACACCTTCCCTGTAAAACTGCACGAAGGGCTTTGTAGCTAATTTCACTGCTCGACTCTTCCATATTGACAGCTTGAGGTATATATATTTATCGAACATTGAATTTGTCACTAATGCCATTTATGAGCTTACTTTCGCTAACTTCTGCATGCTATTTGCGCTCTGATTACTTGAACACCTTCCCTGAAAAACTGCACAAAGGGTTTTTTAGGTCATTTCACTGCTAGACTCTTCCCTATTGACAGCTCTAGGTATATACATTTATCGAGAATAAAATGTGTCACTAATGCCATTAATGAGCAGATTTTCGCAAACTTCTCAGAATTAGAATCAGCTGTACGGGACTCCTTACCTGTAAACCTTAACATGGCTGTCCATTTTCCTTCCATGCATATGTCCATCATAAACTTCCTCATTGTAATTCCACTTTGCTGTGTTGATCGGAAAGCCCTATCTTTGTATGTTTTCTTGAGGGGCAATATCCGACAAAGTCAAGTAAATACTTGATTATAACATGGTTAGGTACATGTCTATAGGACGGCGCCTGGAAGCGCCCGGTAGGGGACCGAGCGATGTTGGCGTTATAAGTAGGTAGGAACTATGTGTCTAATTTATAAAAATATATATATATATATATATATATATATATATATATATATATATATAATATATATATATATATATATATATATATATATATATATATATAATATATATATATATATATATATATATTATATATAATTTTTATATATATAATATATATAATTATATATATATATATATATATATATAATATTATATTATATATATATATATATATAATATATATATATATATATATATATATATAATAATAATATTATATATATATAATATATTATAATTATATATATATATATATATATATATATATTATATATATTATATATATATATATATATATATATATATATATATAATTATATATATATATATATATTATATATATATATATATATATATATTAATATATATATATATATATATATATATATATATATATATATATATATTCAGAGATAGAGAGAGGCTCCTGCGTTTCAGATTTTGAATCAACGTGAATTTAATTTATAGCATTTTCATTCTGAACTGATTGTTTTTATTATTAGTCTTTCAAGGATGTTACTACTTATCTACTCCTCCTTGATACACCTAAGACAGTCTCTTTGTCTCAAAAGACAGTCTCTTTGTCTCAAAAGACAGTCTCTTTATCTCAAAAGATAGTCTCTTTGTCTCTTTGATTCAAAGCATCTTTATTGCCAAAATTGGTCTCAAAAATCTTAATAATATTGAATGTCATGCATTTGGTTTACTATAGTTAGTTTCTGAATTACTCGGCTCGATGATAAAATATGGATGCAGAACATTCATAACTTAATCACAACATAATATGCGACATCAATTGTACTGTAGAAGCAAAGTTTACATAATAAATAGTTTTTTTTCTTTCTTTGATAAACAGGACATAACTTGAACATGTAAATCGTGTGTTTTTGGTAGTCAATATATGAACTACGGATGCGTTGCAGGACCTTATAAATGTGTGTCAGGTGTATGCTGCCAAGCATGACATTGTCTTTAACAGCACTATGTCAGAGTGTTACCGACACTAGTGACTGACAGTAGTGTTACCGACACGCACTCGGGTGAATTACATCAAAACAGCATGGCTCAGTGGGTCTGCCATCACTTTTGTGGATAGATTCGCATACTTAGGCCATGTTATATCCCACGACATAACTGATGATCAACAAGCAGACCACCAAGCTCCTTGTCGTGGGAAATACTCTACAGAGGAAACTTTCCTACTGTAGCAGAAAGGTGAGGAGTTATTTAGGTGTCACTGCTACTCTATATACTGCAACTCGCTGTGGTCGCGGTTCAAGGTGGCCACTGTGAACTGACTTAAGGTTAGTTACAACGACATCCTTAAGAGGCTTCTGGGACTGCCCAGGTGGTCCAGCTCGTCCCTGGCCTTCGCTAAGAACGGGGTGAACAATTTGGATGTGATCCGTCGACACTCCGCGTTCAGATTAAGGAGTAGGGTGGAGCTCTCTGCGAGCTCCATCATTACCTCCGTCAGGCAGAGTTCGGCCTATGTAAGTGGACCTATACAACAGCGGTGGCTGGGCCTGCTGTTTGTACAGAATGTGGGGTAGCGCAAGTGTACATATAGTACGTATACTCTTTATGTACAACAGTGTCTATATTGCTAACATGTATATATTTTATTTTATTTGCTTTAGTACTTAAGTTAATTTTTGTTGTTTTACCTGTATGCTTTCGGGTGAGAATAACATTATTATTATTATTAAATAACACATATAGATATATATTTTTTATTTTTAATATTTGGTAATTTTCAAGACTTTTGCATCGTATGTTTCAGAGAGTGTATGAGTTGCTAATAACTGCTTTGACTGATGATACTGTGGTCTTCTTGGCGCAGATGATGGCGTGACGGCCTCTTTGCTTTGAGCATAACTGAAATATGACATTAAGGAATTGTTGTGATGTATTGACATAATTATCTGCATAGGTATTTAAAATTATATTTTATCCCATTTCCTAAAATCATTAGCCATAGTTGTCAATTTGAATGTATCACAGACCTTTAACATCTCATCCTTCTCAGTTATATATCTCATCCTAGACTTCAGAGAGAGAGAGAGAGAGAGAGAGAGAGAGAGAGAGAGAGAGAGAGAGAGAGAGAGAGAGAGAGAGAGAGAGAGAGAGAGAGAGAGAGAGAGAGAGAGAGAGAGAGAGAGAGAGAGAGAGAGAGAGAGAGAGAGAGAGAGAGAGAGAGAGAGAGAGAGAGAGAGAGAGCGAGAGCGAGAGCGAGAGCGAGAGAGAGGAGAGAGAGGAGAGAGAGGAAGCGAGAGCGAGAGCAGCAGAGAGAGAGCGAGAGGAGAGGAGGAGAGAGAGAGAGAGAGAGAGAGAGAGAGAGAGAGAGAGAGAGAGAGAGGAGAGAGAGAGAGAGAGAGAGACGGACACAACAAAAATTTGTATCACTAAGCATATCGATATGTTTTAAAACAGGATCCCTTATGTTCAATACATACTGGTGAATTTTGTGTTCATGGGGAATGTCAGGAGTCAGTATTTCCTTGTGAATCTGCTAAGTAGTTCAGCACACAAGACTAGAAGACCAGCGGGTAGACCCGCGCCCAGCACTGCAAACACTCCCTGAGGCACGGAACAACACAAATTCTTACACATTAGCACACTATTCTCTCATTACATATCTGTGATGTTTTATGTATCTTTGGATCCCTCTCTCTCCATCTATTTACCCAGATATTAGTGAGAGATATGTTGGAAGTCACCAGCATCTTCTTTGGAACGTTCTGACACTCTGTAAAATTCGGAACGTTCTCCATCCAGTACGATATCAAGCCCTGTTCGATTACTGGCTGGAATCTGAAAACCAATTCCAGCCACTTAACTAGAAGTTGTGAAAGTTTAAGGAAATCAATAAATATAAAACGAAGAAACTATATTGAGATCATCATTCACTCTCTTATATCATAAATGATGTCTGTGGTACATATATGGAGTTGAAAAGAATCATATTAGATAATATGAAGTGCTTGAATATCCTTTCCTTAAACCTGGAACCAAAAATGAAAAACCCGTTTCAATTTTAGCCACAGTGTTTGTGTGCATGCATTGCATGGGTCATGAATGGATTCTACAAACGTATGTATTAATATAGTAGCACAGCTCACTCAAAGTCAGCAATGATATTTGAAAGAGATGAGTGTATCGTCATGAGTATTTAAGACATGTATTCTTGCCTTATTGATTTATATTTTTTATATTTGATTGGCATGATTTAAGTGTATCTGACTGACATGGAACATGATTCTTTACCTTTTGTTAAACACCCGAGTGAGAGGACTTGTCTTCTGAAAAAGCATCACACCTGATTGCGGTAAAAAGCCATCTCTTGATATGTAGAAATCACATTGACCTTCAGATGGAAGAGAGAGAGAGAGAGAGAGAGAGAGAGAGAGAGAGAGAGAGAGAGAGAGAGAGAGAGAGAGAGAGAGAGAGAGAGAGAGAGAGAGAGAGAGAGAGAGAGAGAGAGAGAGAGAGAGAGAGAGAGAGAGAGAGAGAGAGAGAGAGAGAGAGAGAGAGAGAGAGAGAGAGAGAGAGAATTGATAATTGATATTGATAATTTTTTGGTCTCAATAAGTTACGTATGTTACACTAAGCAGTTGTTAAGTACACTAAGTATGTTGCACTAAGCTACGTTACGTAGTACACCCACTACAATGAATTACACTGAGAAGTATAAGTCCGATGAGCAGGTGCTACTACAACATACGGGTCAATATAATGGACCCATTTACTCTACTTGAGATAACGATAGTACAGGAACTACCACGTGTAGGTCTCACGGCCTCTTGTAGCTGCCTTATTTTCTTATGTTCTTATGATAGATTGGAAATCTTCAAGCCTCACATAGTAGGGCAGTGATGCTGATTTTCGATGTGAACAGTATTTTTGATGATACAGCCATTTTAACTGAAGAAAATGTGTGCGCCCTAAACCGACCGGCGCCATGTTGTGACGTCAACAACACACAATTGTCAAGCGGCCGCAGCGGGCCGTTCCACAGTAACATTAACTTGCATTACCCCTACTACTGCAAGATGGCCAATAATCCTCCTTCAAGTTTTGTGGTAAGTTTCCACTGTGTTTGTGAATATATAAGTTGTAGTTTATAAGGAAGAAGTGAAAAGACAGAGACAAGTGTCCCATGACAACAGACAAGTGATTATTTTAGGTATCGCAACTCCTTACAGGGAGCTCAAATGAACCTACAATGAATTGTAGCCTCAGTTCAGTTCAGTTCAGTTGCTGGTCGGGAGTCTGGCCTTTTTCAGCGGCACTCCCTGACATGTTTCTTCTTGCTGTCTGGGTCTTTAATTAGTTGTCTTCTCTTATTCTATATATAAATATCTTTCTCTTTCTTTCCTCTTATTTTCTCTGGTCATCCAAAAACTGTTGATTATTCTTTTTGCTTTTTCCACATTCCCATCTCCAAACAAATACACCCCACTATATCCTCTTCCCCCTCTATGTAAGGTTGTTGTAGCCTCGCACTTTTCTTTTTTTCATTATTGTATGCTGGGCACCATAATAGGAAATGTTTTAGTCCTCCTTTTCCGCCCCAAACTAGTCACAAATTATTTCTTCTCCCCAAAACCTCTTGTCATTTAGTTGTAGGTTGCTTGTCCTGCAGTTAAACATAGTTCTGAAGTTTGGTCATTGCTGTATACTTCTTCTTGGCTTCCCTTCTCTTTTCTCCATTTTCTATACATTTTCAAACTTGTTTTTTCATTCATTTCATTCACCCATTCTCTTGTGACAAACTCTCTCATTTTCTGCCTTATACTCTCCTTTGTCTCACACCTCACACCCTGATTCAGGACTCCAGTCTTTCTCAGATCTTTCAGTAAAGCTTGCATACATTTATTTTGTAATTTCTCAATCATCTCCTCTCCTATCCTTTTCACTAGGTCATTCCCGTCTACTAATACATACCTCAAGTACTTTCATTGTCCCTCCCTTATCCTATTCCTAGCACTGGACGCTCCCACTTCCCCTAGTAGTGCTGCCCCCGTGTGTATGTATGGCTGTGCCCCAAAGATTTGACGGTACACCCTATACCCTACACCCTATGACTATAGGGCGATAAGATCAAGGAAGAGTGACCCGAAATGGATAACCACGAGTTTAAAATATAACATTGGAGTAAAAAGAAACATGTACTTAAGGTTCAAGGCTGGACAGGTGAGCAAAGAACAGTATAACGTGATGGCGACAGTGAAGAGATTAACATGAATTGAGTAGCTAAGAACAATTATGAGATTAAGATCGCTGGACAGGCAAAAATCGACCCTAAGGGGTTCTATCAGGTATATAAAACGAAGCCAAGGGAATTAGTGGAGCCGTTAAGATTAGAGCAGGGTGAGGTCTTAAATACGGTTGAAGATATGTGTATAAATTAAATTATTATTTCTTGAGTTTTTTACTAAGGAGGATACACAGCCGATACCTGAAAATGAACAGTTGTTTAAAGAAGGCGATGAGGAGAAACTTAAAGATATTGTGATAACTAGAAAAATGGTATATGAGGGTATAGATAAAATGAAGAATTTTTAGTCGCCAGGACCAGATGAAGTTTATCCCGGAGTATTAAAAGAATGCAAAGAGGTTGTTAGTGAGTCGTTAGTGCACATTTTTTAGGGAATCGGTTGATATAGGCGATATGCCGTTATTGTGGATGGGAAAAAATGTAGTCCCCATATACAAGAAGGGAGACAGAGGACTAAAGTCAAATTATCGACCCGTTAGTCTTACGTCAGTGGTAGGTAAATTATTGGAATCTATTATTGCAAAAAACATTAGAGAGCATTTAGAAAAACATGGTTTGGTCAATGATTCACAACATAGATTCACCAAGGGTAGGTCATGTCTCACCAATTTATTAGTTTTGAGTTTTTATAGGAAAGTTTATGAGATGGCAGATAATGATAAGGATTATGATATAATATACCTGGACTTTAGTAAGGCATTCGACAAAATACCACACGAGCGACTCTTAAATAAGGTTAAGGCTCATGGAATAGATGGGAAGGTTCTTCGTTGGATCAGAGCGTGGCTAAGTGACAGGCAGCAAAAGGTTACAATTAATGGTTCTAAATTTGAATGGGAGCAGGTGACAAATGGAATTCCACAAGGGTCTGTTTTGGGTCCATTACTATTTTTATGTCATCAACAACTTGGATAGTGGGATTAGCAGTGATATCAGCAAGTTTGCTGATGATACTAAGGTAGGTAGGATTATTGGATCACAGTCTGATGTAAACATATTGCAGGAAGACTTAGATAAACTTAATGATTGGGTAGTCAGATGGCAGATGGAATATAATATTGATAAGTGCATTATCAATGTTGGTAGAAAAAATCCTGGTAATAGGTACACCATACGCAATGTAGATCTTGGAGTGAGGGTGAGCTCAGACCTCCGACCTAGGAAACAATGTATTGAGGCTAGAAATAGAGCTAATAGGGTGTTAGGATTAATTACCAGAAGTGCTAAAAGTAGAAGTGTGAAGTTATTCTAAAGCTTTATTTGGCTCTAGTCAGACCTCACCTAGACTATGCGGTTCAGGTTTGGTCTCCATATTACAGGATGGATATAGCCTTGTTAGAATCAGTGAAGAGAAGGATGACCAAAATGATTCAAGGGAAGCGTAACTTTAGTTATGAGAAGAGATTGAAGCTATTAAATTTACACTCACTCGAGAGACGCAGAGTAAGGGGTGATCTGGTAGAAGTTTTTTAAGTGGATAAAGGGATTTAATAAAGGAGAGGTACGAAAAGTCCTTACGGCTGGCTATTAACCAGGGTAGAACAAGAAGTAACAGATTCAAGCTGGAAAAGCGTAGATTTAAGAAAGAAATAGGGAAAAACTGGCTCACAAATAGGGTGGTAAATGATTGGAATGGACTCAGTAGACAGGTAGTTAGTGCGGAGTCATTAGAAAGCTTTAAAGCAATCGTCCAGACCATTCATCATTCCTGATTTGATGTAGTTAGAGTATAGCCATTATCGAGTGTATCAACAATATGTTGTCACTTCTTGCATCCAGTCAGCCGTTTTTTAATAATCCGCAATCAAAATCTGTAAATTCCCCGAGCCTCGAAAACGCTCATGGCAACTGGCAGACGATGCGCCACGGCTCGGTGACGTAGCAAAAGGGAGGCTCCTCTTCCCGCGCTGCTGTGTGTGTGTGTAGTAGTGTTTGTGTGTGTGTGTGTGTGTGTAGTAGTGTTTGTGTGTGTGTGTAGTAGTGTTTGTGTGTGTGTGTGTGTGTGTGTGTGTTGTGTGTGTGTAGTAGTGTTTGTATGTGTGTGTGTTTTGTGCGTTAGTAGTGGTTGTGTGTGTGGTGTGTAGTAGTGTTGTGTGTGTGTGTAGTAGTGTTTGTGTGTGTGTACTGTGTTGTGTGTTAGTAGTGTTTGTTGTGTGTGTTGTGTGTGTTGTGTGTGGTGTAGTAGTGTTGTGTGTGTGTGTGTGTGTAGTAGTGTTTTTTGTGTGTGTGTGTGTGTGTAGTGTTGTGTGTGTGTGTGTAGTAGTGTTTGGTGTGTGTATAGTGTTTGTGTGTGTATGTGTGTGTAGTAGTGTTTGTATGTGTGTGTTTGTGTTTGTGTGTGTGCGTAATAGTGTTTGTGTGTGTGTGTGTGTGTGTAGTAGTGTTTGTTTGTGTGTGTGTGTGTGTAGTAATGTTGTGTGTGTGTGTAGTAGTGTTTGTGTTTGTGTGTGTGCGTAGTAGTGTTTGTTGTGGTGTGTGTGTTGTTGTGTGTGTGTGTGTGTGTGTGTGTGTGGTGTGTGTGTGTGTGTGTGTGTGTGTGTGTGTGCGTAGTAGGGTGTGTGTGTGTGTGTAGTAGTGCTTGTGTGTGTGTGTGTAGTAGTGTTTGTGTGTGTGTAGTAGTGTTTGTGTGTGTGTAGTAGTGTTTGTGTGTGTAGTAGTGTTTGTGTGTGTGTGTGCGTAGTAGTGTTTGTGTGTGTATGTGTGTAGTAGTGTTTGTGTGTGTGTGTGTGTGTGTGTGTAGTAGTGTTTGTGTGTAGTAGTGTTTGTGTGTGTGTAGTAGTGTTTGTGTGTGTGTAGTAGTGTTTGTGTGTGTGTGTAGAAGTGTTCGTGTGTGTAGTAGTGTTGAACCTCAGCAGGCTCCGCTAACACCTGTTTATCCACTTCGTACTCTGGCTCAAACATATAGGGTTGGGCTCCCATCACAATCTGGTTCGTTTTCCTCATATACGCGAGCAGCGTCATTTAGTTCGGTCTCAAATTTTAGCATCGTACTCTAGATCTATCACAGCGACAGATTCACTGTCTGACACCGAAGTACTCAAGTGCTCATCATAACATTTGCCGACAGGTCTCACAGAGGCAGACGAATGTTGTTTACATTGGAGCGTCCCTTTTCTGACATCATCAATAACATGCGTAGCCCTGTTGGAGGGAAGAAAAAAAAATTCGCGCGCTTTTTACAAAAGTCGTGTTTTTACGGAAATAAGGCCTGGAAATCAATTATTTTTTGGTGGATTAGGTGTTTTGAATGAGCATCAACATAATTAGGCAAAACAAATTTGGGTCTGGACGATTACTTTAAAGTGAGGCTAGATAAATTCATGGATGGGGATGAAAAGTGGATGTAGGTAGTATACGTAACAGGAACTACCTCGTGTAGTTTTCACGTCCTCTTGCTGCTTCCTTATTTTCTTATGTTCTTATGTTCTTATGTTCTTTTGTACATCCCGTTTTCTATTTTCTGTAGATTATCAATTTCCTGTTTTGTTAACTCTATTACATTTATTCCATAGAGCATAGATGGTAGCGCTACATTTTTCCAGTAAGTTTTCCCTATTAAGATTTTTGAACAACTTTTAGCGATAACACAATACGTCATATTTGCCATTTTTCTTGCCTTATTAAACATTTCTTCTTGTAGTATTTTGAAATAATTTTTCTTGTCATTGATGGTTATCCCTAAATAGTTCATTCTATCTCTAACATAGATTTTCCCCAAATTTCCAGCCTATCTTTTACATTGAAAATAATGATGTTACTTTTATTTCTATTTATTTCCAATCCATACTCCTTACCTATTTCCTCTAACCTATTTACTACCTGTTCTGCCTCCTCTATACTATTTGCCAGAAACATTCTGTCGTCTGCAAAGAAAAGTGATGATATGCTAAACACTTCGTCCTTAAACCCGTTCCTTAGTTCTTCTTAATTTATGACTAATCCTGAGAGTCAATAATTCAAACAGGGTTATTGATGCCGTGCACCCTTGCCTAATTCCACTTGTTACATTTACCTCTACTGCTTTACCCGGTCCTAATTCTACCTTGGTCTTGTCTCCTATATATATATCTTTGCAATTAATTAGATAATCTATGGGTTAATATTTTACTGCATTAATAGTTCTATAATTTTTCTCTTTTAATACTGTCATAATCCTTTGCAAAGTATATATTGAAATTACTACTAGTGGTTTCTTTAGTTTATAGGACCTCTTACCTTATAGGATACAATATCTTAATATGAATAAAATATTTTTTATTCTACTACCCTCTGTGAATCCTGCATGTGCGTCTTTCCCTAATTCATTTTTCCTAATATGATCCTCCAGACTATTTATATTTACAGCCATTATCAATTTATATCCAACATTAGTTAGTGCTATTGTTCTTAATTTCCTAACTTTTGGCTTGCTAACCTTTGGTATCAATACTGTCCTTGACTCCCTACATCCTTCTGGCACACTCCCTGTCTCTAACACTGTTTTCATACCTTTTTATAACACCGTCATCAATGTCTTACTCTTTGAAAATTCCTTATAATATTCTGGCTTTATTTCATCTGCTCCCGCTGCTTTTTTGTTATCCATCTTCTTTAAACACTTCATCACCTTGTCTTCATAGATCTGTTCATCTTCTAAATATATAAAACCTCCCTGCACTCTTCTCGCCATTTCCATGTGTTCTCTCACTCCTTTGCTACACGTCTATGTGTATTCCCTTTCCATCTCTTCCACTTCATCTAATCTTTGTAACTTAATTGCCTGGTTCCCGTCTAATTCTTGCTTTACTTTACTGTATTCCCTTACATATTCCTCTTTCTTCTCTGTGTTCCACACTGTGTCTATCTCATTATCATATTTCGTGCATAATTTACTCCAAAATATTTTGAATTCCTTCTCTGCCTTTCCTCTTTCCAACTCTACGCCATCCTCCCCATATAACCTTAATGCACTCTTTTCCTTTACCTTTTCTCCCTTTAATATTTGATATACTCCCACATTTTTTTCTTCAATCTTTATTTTCCTTGATTTATCTTGTTAATTTATCTTCGTGTTTATAGATTTCCTTCCTAATTTGTGTTTGCACTTTTATCTGTTGATAGACCGCATGTGTTATTATACCGAAGAATGTGTAAATTGTAAATATAATATGAGTGAAGCTACTTTTACCTACCTCTACATTTGTAGAACGATATAGTTTATATATGATTATAGAATATTTACAATGTCAAGAGCCGTGAGATTCTAGAGATAAAACAAAATTGAGGTGGACAGCTTTTACCAAATCACCACTAGGGGTGGACGACATCAAAAAAGGTTGAAGAGCACTGCTCTGAGTCTAGACAATCGCGAGGACGCGATTGGGTAGTTGACCGAGCGACATTACGGCACTGGATAGATATTATATGTATGCGTATGATGAAACATATATGTTATCAGTATGTGATCCTTTTGGAGGTGTATGTACGTGTGTCTGCCTTTTTCAGCAACACATCTTTGTTATTGTGTTGCTCGGACAGACACTACCTCCTTGATAATGTTGATATGGACATAATGGTGTTGTTACCTCAGTCCCTGCATTTATGAGAATGCATAGTCAGCTGTTGTGTGTGCCTGTGACTAATTGCCACTTATCTTAGTTGATAAACATTGCACACCTGGACCTACACAGCTAACTTTGGGTGTGTTTGAGTCATCACCGTGTGAACAGCGAGCGTACCTTCCGGTTTCTCGCACTCAGTAGTTCCTGTGTAAACAACTGTTCAGGAATGAAACTTTCCCAATATAACACGCCGAGAGGCCGGAAGTAGGCAGAACAAGAGGAGACGCGACACCAGGCGCTCCTAGATAAGACTCCATGTGAGTTTGTGTGTGTACACACACACCTGTGTGTGAGTGTGTACTTGTCACGATATTAAGTGTTCTGGCCTGTCTAAAAGATTAAGCTTCCTTGGCCGTTTGTAAGAACCAGTAACTTTGTATTGTAACATAACCTTATAGTGTACATATATATAATGTAATACATATTTACTTACTCGATTAGATTACTCGAGTATATTGTCTTACTCGATTCCTTGGCACTTACAATACTTATTCATTATTTCAATTAGCAAGCCTTACTTAAAATCGCTCGACCATATTTATTCGCTACCACATTAGATGACCTCTGGGCAGGAAGCAGGATACACCTGCCTCTCAGGATTGTCATTCACTGGCAATCAACCCCAACAGTGTCATTGACAGTAAGTTATTTGGGTTGAACCCTATTACCTATAATAACAAGACAGAAAAGGGTAACAACCATTGTCTCCGCTGGTCCGTGCCAGGCTTACCACTCTAAATTTTCAGAATTCCCAAGACACCTCCACCAAAAATCCAAAGATAGACAAAAATATCCCAAGGGCTTTAAACAAAATATGAAACGGAACCGTAAAAACGGTACAAATGCTTACATTGAGATAAACTACTGGATAAATACTTGAATAATCCGCAAAAAAATCTAAAGATAGACAAATAATATCCCAAGGCCATGGCCCAAATCCCAAGATATTGGAAAAAATACCAAGGAATGGCATCCCTGCTCCGTGCCGCTGCCAGGGTTTTATCAGCCCACCTGATTGGCTATTTTCGCTGCTCTCAACACCTCAGGCTGGCCTGCTTCAGCCTTACAATTGTTTACTAGCCAGTCATCGTTTCAAGCCATTGCAGTCATCATTCTAAGCAGTGGCGGCTCGTGATAAAATAAAATGGAGGGACTGCAAGCTTAACACAACAGTAGGATACACAAATTTGATCTACCTCAGGTATGAGTTGTAGTTGATGTTCATGGATTTCGGACGGACCATGGAGGTTATATAGGTGGAAGTGGCATGCCGCGCACTCCCTGTGTTATCAGGTGAAGTCGCTCGCCCCGCCCAAATGCTGGGAGATTGACTCAGAACATTGCGATTTCACGCGTCGACTCATTGCACTTTCAGGCTTTCTATCTAATTGATACACAAAATTAGATTAAAAGTATGACTGCCTAGGTATAGTTATAGGGTATATAGGGCTTCACGCTAGAGGCAACATGCCACCTACCCCTATATAACATCCTTGGTCCACATGGACTGCTGTAAACACGGGAGGACTGAGCAGCTGATCGAGCTGGCCTCGACTGCAGCCCATTGTGTTCACAATTGGCGCGGCGGCGGCGCAGGCATGGATCGTACAGCAAATATGAAAATAACTTAAATTTTGGTCTGGTTTTATTGAAAACTCACTCAGTACCGTATTGAAAATAATTAAATAACATATAATGACTTATTATTATGATATATTTGTTAGTAGTGTATCAAATTCTGCTGTGTCTCTAAAGGAATCATAAACTTGGCAGTGAGTACGTCTGGGGGTGTTGGAGCTCTGCAGCCCTATGCTACGAGCCGCCACTGATTCTAAGCAATCACAGGCCACCGACAACCTTGTATCTCTGCTGCCTGTCTGGCACTGGCACCACAACCAAGTCAACACCGCCACGAGGCTCCCCCGCCGTTCTGCGCCTCAACACACGCAAGGCTGATTCATCGTGCACACTACCTCGGCTGCCAAAGAAGCTGGCCTTGCCTCTTATACAGTTCCTGCTACATTTCCTGCTAGTTCGTGATACCTTGTCTTACCTGCTTGTTGCTAGTTCCTATACACCTACTGTGTGTTGCTCAGCCTGTTATAATGACTCACATCACACCACGCTTCCCGCTTGTCCCCCAATCAACACACATCAGCGCGTCGCTTGTCTCCCTGTGCTCTCCTCATCGCTACATCGTCTCTCATGAGGGCTTAGTCGTCACTCTTCTGGTTATTCCGGGTACCCAGGATTCTGCTTCGCCTCACCACATCGGGACAACGTGTCTGCCTATGCCTTGTGTCTGCCTGTGTCTTATGTCTGCCACGCAGCTCTACACCTCAACTCATACGGCCTCTCCAGCAACTCGCTTGCCTCGTCTGCTCATCTTACACTCTGTGCTACTGTCTTACCACCCCGCGACATCTTGTGATGCATAAGTCTTACATCGAAAACTGAAAGTACTGTTGTCATATTCCCCAGTGAAATTAATAAGTGTTCGTCAGTGCTTACGGTCATATTCCATTCCAACTCCCTGTGCGGCTCCCTGTAGACCCGCCATCTTGAACCCGCCATCTTGTCGGCTGACTTGTGTAAACAATAACAATAACAAACCACATTGCGAACACTTACACAGTGAAGTGTCAGCACACATATCTACACTTAACCTGTGACTACTTGTCATTAATGCATGTAGTCACTCGCGTTTACCGAGTTGTGTTGCGAATGTATTATATAATATTTTTTTAAACTCTTTTGTATTATGTTGTGTCAACACCATTGATACACAGACAACACCTACGCTTATAACCTTACACCTTCGCCTATAGATTTACCTATATATGTGTTTCCCTGCAGCGTTTCTCCCCGGCCCGCAGTGTTTTTGTAGTATTCCGCAGACGCAATATATATACAACATTTACACTCGCTGTGTTC
Source organism: Chionoecetes opilio (assembly GCA_016584305.1). Classification (NCBI taxonomy): domain Eukaryota; kingdom Metazoa; phylum Arthropoda; class Malacostraca; order Decapoda; family Majidae; genus Chionoecetes; species Chionoecetes opilio. The sequence goes on from JACEEZ010010964.1 coordinate 63,905, forward strand.
ATTACACATATTTACTCTGCACATGGCGTTTACATATATTTTTATACTCGCAATTCTTATCCAAGTTTTGTGCTTGCTTCCTAACGCTGTATATCATGCTTAGTGCCTTACATGAACGTAACCTGTGCTATTTTTTACCATTACGTTTATGGCTCTTGATACTATTATTGCACTATTGATGCATGCATGTGCACAATATCACAGTATAGCACATTTTCATTTGCTGTAAATCTTGTTCTATGTATGTATTCTAGTCGACTATGTAAGCTAATTACACAAATATAGTGTACAGAACTGAGTTACTAGTTTCACTATTACTACTACTACTACTACTACTCCTGTTACAACTACTACTACTACTATTACTACCATTACCGCCAGCAACACCACTACTTCTGCTAATACCACTACAACCAGAATGGACTTAATACCTTTCCGAGAAAAATCTAAAGCAATAAGGCTTCTTAAGTTGATGTCTATATCCACGAGAACGTGATGTCCACCTCTTACCAAGGTGTCGACGCTCTTCAGGTACTGTGTCTGCGTATGGAACTCTAGGCGACCCTCATCCTCTAACTTCGCTATTTCTGCATATATGTCGGAATCAACATCCTGAAAAAAGAACATCGAGAGTAAATAGATGTTCATTTTGTTTTCTGAGGCCTTAGGAAGGAATCAATGTTTACTATTTACAATTCGATGAGCTATTGAACCAACCATCCAAACACATTCCAATTTATATCATAGCAACTTCAAGTACTGTTGAGCTTTACTCTGCTGTTGTAATCAACTAGCAACAACGTTACTAACAACACTATTAACAACACTAGCACCAACAGTAGAACCAATTTATGAAAAGCGTTTGGGCGTTGGCTTACCGGGGATTTCCTCACCCGCGGCGTGCTAAATCTCGTACTGTGTCAACTATCGGATTAGACCCTTAGTGAAAAGGGTCGAAAAGGACGAGCGTATTACAAGAGCGCTGATACAAAATCGACACCATGTTCGAAAAACGCGACAAAACATATCATCAGAATAGCGGCTCAGTTGTTGAACTACCTCACATCGCAGGATTACAGATGTATGCGCTTTGCAGACTATTGTGCTGATATTCATGTCACAGCCGAGTCACAATATCCTCTAGTGCTTTGAACTGAGTCCCCTCCAACCAAAAAAATACAAACAATTCCGCTGAATCCATCTATGCTCATTTAATAAGCAGTTTTATCCAGCATATCCGACTATATTTGTCTTCATGGATGTACTTGAAAAGCTTCAGGCTACAACCTATGTGAATATCAAAAGTAACAATCAACAAGTACCGATCAGGGGAGGAGGTGGCCGAGTGGTTAGCGTCTTGGAGTGGTAAGCTAGAAGTCCTGAGTTCAAATCCTGCCGGGGGCAACAGCGACTATGACCTTAGTTATGCGCTCTGCACAAAGAGATGGGTCTCTGACATGGAAGCAGTAACCTGAGCCCTCAAGGAAATGAAGATAAAACCAAAAGAAGAAAGAAAATAGGGTACAGGCGCTGTAGGCTCCAAAGAAAGAAAAAAAGAAAGAAAAAATAGCAATTCCTCGTAAAGTTGACAAGAGACAGGACCTACTATGCTGTCTAATATTACAACAAGTATAATTCAAGGGATATAAACAGACGTGAATATTATGAGTTCTTTAGGTTTCTGTTTCATGAGAGGAGTAAATATGTAACTGTGTTCAGCGTGTATTTGACTATTTCTGAGGTCAATAAAGGCCTGTCCCGAAACGGGCAAAACTATCCTGCATCCAAATCCTGCTTCCACTTCCCCGTGGTGAGCAGGGCACAACATACGTTAACGTTTGGCTAACGGAAGAGGCGAGTAAAAAAAGCGCTTATGATACAAAGTTCAGCCACTTTTTTGATAAAAACAAAAATCCACATTTCAGTTAATACGACGCACTAAAAACATGCGGAGCAGTTCATTCGTAAAACGACGTAAAGGACAACTCTCTTTATATATCTCTCTCTCTATTTTTTACATAAGAACCTAAGAAAATAAGGAAGCTACAAGAGGCCGTGAGACCTACATGAGGTAGTTCCTGTTATTTAACTCTGCTATATCCACCTCTCTTCCCCATCCATGAATTTATCCTCACTCCTTCAGTTGACGTGTCGTCTCCGCGGAGTGAGGTTGTGTATTGGTTGAGCTCTCGGGATTAGAATGGCTACGTCTGTGATGGAGAGTGTTGTGGAGGCGGAGAGAGAAGTGGTGATGTGTGCTTCAGCTGGGGTTGAGAGTGGTAGTGTGGTAGGAGTGAAGGAGGCTGAGGTTAAAAATAGTGTGGTAGAGGGAGGGAGAAGGGTCGAGGGAGAGTGTAGTGAAGGGTGTGGGGAGGAGCTTAAGACTATTCTGGAGGCGATCGAAGACCTGAAAAGGAGCTTTGCAAGTGAAGTGAACGAATTGAAAAGCGTTGTGAAGAAGCAGGAAATAGAGATACGTTCTCTTAAGTGTGGAGGTGAAGGTCCAAGTGGAGCGAGTGGAGGGGCACATGCGAGGGATGTGCCTGTAGAAGTACCAGAGCGAGATGTGACTCGAGCGACTACTAAGGTTCCTAGTAAGTCACCAGGGATTGGTGTTTGGAAGGTAGTTGACCATGGAGCCCGCCCGAAGGAGAAATAGGTAAACAATGACCATGTTGTGTGCACGAACACATTTCAGGTACTCTCGGGGCTGCAAGAGGATGATACAGAGGTAAAGAAGGTAGACGATACATCATTACCCGAAGGTAAAATCTTGGTTGTTGGTGGCAGTCAAGTTAGGCATCTTGATAGCAGGTTCTGTGACAGAGAAGGGATGCGCATGAAGTCGGTGAGTTACCCAGGGAAGGGGATAGGTTATGTTAGTGACAAGATAGTTGAGTGCATGGCGGACCAAGGGAAAAAGCCCATCGTCTGCCTGAGCGCTGGGGGAAACGATGTTGAGTGTGTAAGAAGTAAGGAATTGCTACGGCGGTTCAAGGAAGCTGTAGGTAAAGTTAGGGACAGGGGTGGGCTCCCTGTGGTGTGTGGTGTCCTTCCAAGACGCTTTGTTGACGACATGTGGTACTCCAGGGCTATTGCTTTGAATTGCCGGTTGGCACTTCATTGCAAAGCCAATGGTTGGGCCTTTGTCGACAGCTGGAACCTCTTTTTCGGGCATAACCACCTCTTCCGCAGGGACGGGGTGCACTTTTCGAGGAAAGGAGTTCAGATCTTGTCCGAATCCCTTGAAAGGGAGGTAGATGCACTGCAGGCTTTTTTAAGACAGAGAACCGGGGTTTAGACACTGGGGTCGGGGTAAAGGAAACTTGCGACACTTGGAGGAGTTTCAGAAGGCAGGGAACTAAAGTGATTCGTAAGAAGAGAGAGAGGAGGGGTTTAGTTAAAGATAAAAGGAAAATTGACAAAAACAAGAGGAGTTGCTTGAAGGTTTACTATACAAACTGTAGGAGTATTTAAAAAAAAAGATAGATTTCCTAAGAGGAATAAATAGTGTAGAGGATTTTGATATAATAGCATTAACAGAAACATGGTTGGATATGTCAGGAAAGGTATTCGATCCGGAAGTCGAGATAGCTGGGTATAAGTTATTTCACAAGGACAGAGTAGGCAGACGAGGTGGAGGAGTTGCGCTTTATGCAAGAGATGCATTGCAGTGTTGTGTTAATAATGTTATAAAAACAGATGACAGCATAGAGTCTATATGGGTAGAGGTTACGGAGGGAACTGAGAAAATGGTTTTGGGTGTAGTGTATAGGCCTCCAAACTTATGTAAAGAGGATTCAGCTCCTATATGGGAAGAAATAAACAAGGCTTGCAGATATAATCGATTATGCGTGGTGGGAGATTTTAATCTTAGGAATATAGACTGGGATTTAATAATAGGTGACAGCGACGCAGATGAATTGTTAAATATAATCCAGGATAACTTCCTAAGTCAAGCAATCAAGGAGCCTACTAGAGGAGATAATATTCTAGATCTATTGCTGACAAATAGAGACGATTTAGTTACAAATGTGGAGGTTCGGTGGAAAGTTAGATAATAGCGACCATTATGAGATCAGATTGAGCTTAAAATGGGAAGTTGGAAAATTAAGTGGCAATAAGCATCGAATACCTAATTTCAGAAAGGCCAATTATGCAGGATTAAGAAGACACCTGGAGGTTATTAATAAGAGGTGTGGGATGGAGGGGAAGAAATTTTCGCAGGATAAGGACAGGGCGATGACAGCTGGAAAGGCCAATTATGAAGGATTAGGAAGGCACCTGGAGGTAATTGGCGCGGGTAGATATGGTAGTGAGGTCGGGGCTGAGGAGATAATTAGAGCGGTTAGACATGGAATGAGGTCATTGCTGAGGAGGTAATTAGAGAGGTTAGAAAGGGAAGTGAGGTGGGCGCTGAGGAGGATTATACCTCATTTGTAAGGAATATAATTGACGGACAGAAAAGAAATATTCCTTATAGGGAAATAAGGTCCAGAAAGAGTGATCCAAAATGGATGACCACCAATTTAAAACACAACATCGGAATAAAAAGAAACATATATTTAAGGTTCAAGGCAGGATTGGTAGACAAAGAACAGTATAACATGATGGCGAGGACAGTGAAGAAATTAACTCGAGTTGCTAAGAACAATTATGAGATTAAAGTAGCAGAGCAGGCGAAAAGGGACCCAAAGGGGTTCTATCAGGTATATAAAACAAAGACAAGGGAATTAGTTGGGCCGTTAAGGTCAGGACAGGGTGAGGCCTTAAAAACGGATGAGGATATGTGTAAGAGTCTAAATGATTATTTCTTAAGGGTTTTTACGGAGAAGGATACACAGACGATACCTGATAGTGAACAGATGCTCAAAGGAAGCGATGAGGATAAACTCAAAGATATTGTGATAACTAGGGAAATGGTGGAAGAGGGTATAGACAAAATGAAATTTTTTAAATCGCCAGGGCCAGATGAAGTGTATCCCAGGGTATTAAAGGAATGCAAGGAGGTTGTTAGTGAGTGGTTAGTGCACATTTTTAGGTAATCGGTTGAGAAAGGCGATGTGCCATTATTGTGGAGGAAAGGAAATGTTGTTCCCATATTTAAGAAGGAGACAGAGGACTAAAGTCAAATTATCGACCCGTAAGTCTAACATCAGTGGTGGGTAAATTATTGGAATCTATTATTGCAAAAAACATTAGATAGCACTTAGATAAACATAGTTTGATCAATGATTCACAACATGGATTCACCAAGGGTAGGTCATGTCTCACCAATTTTGTAAGTTTTTATAGGAAAGTTTATGAGACGGCAGATAATGATAAGGATTATGATATAATATATTTGGACTTTAGTAAGGCATTTGTCAAAGTACCACACGAGCGACTCTTAAATAAGGTTAGGGCTCATGGTATAGATGGAAAGGTTCTTCATTGGATCAGAGCTTGGCTAAGTAATAGGCAACAAAGGGTTACAATTAATGGTTCTAAATCTGAATGGGGACTGGTGACAAGTGGAGTTCCACAAGGGTCTGTTTTGGGTCCATTACTATTTTTGATTTACATCAACGACCTAGATAGTGAGATTAGCAGTGATATCAGCAAGTTTGCTGATGATACTAAGTTAGGTAGGATTATTGGATTACAGTCTGACGTAAACATATTGCAGGGAGACTTAGATAAACTTAACGAGTGGGCAGTCAGATGGCAGATGGAATTTAACATTGATAAATGCAGCGTTATGAATGTTGGTAGAAAAAACCCTGGTAATAGATACACCATAAGCAATGTATCGCTGAAAAGATCAGAAAGTGAAAAAGATCTTGGAGTGAGGGTGAGCCCAGACCTCCGTCCTAGGAAACAATGTATTGAGGCCAGAAATAGAGCTAATAGAGTATTAGGATTCATTACCAGAAATGTTAAAAGTAGAAGTGCGGAAGTTATTCTAAAGCTTTATCTGGCTCTAGTCAGGCCTCACCTAGACTAAGCGGTTCAGTTTTGGTCTCCATATTACAGGATGGATATAGTGTTGTTAGAAAAAGTGCAGAGAAGGATGACCAAAATTATACAAGGGGTGCGTAACTTTAGTTATGAGAG
>JACEEZ010010964.1:77500-87500 GCA_016584305.1 Chionoecetes opilio
ATATATATATATATATATATATATATATATATATATATATATATATATATATATATATATATATATATATATATATATATATATATATATATATATATATATATATATATATATATATAACATAACAAACAATAAATGCACTAAGCCAGGCAACACACTACATAATGATCAAACTATTTAATGAACTTGGCTACACACTAACAAACAATAAACTATCTATACCAGGCTACACCTCATCTTCATTATAAAAACCCCGTCTCCGTGTTTACAAGGGTGGGCAGGGTAGAGGCTTAGGGAAAGAGAGAACAAACAGTAGAAGTAGTAAAGATCACCCAGTGAAATGGGTCACACAGCCTTTCACTCTCCCATTCCAGCTCTCAGAGATCATCGACTTCCCCCCAAACGCAAATTTTTCACAACAACATAAGTCGGTCGCTTCACCTGAGTGTGAGCTACACACTAATGAACAATAAACACAAAACACTCAGCCTTCAGCTTTTAGTCTTCTATTACTTGCAACCAGTCAGCTTTTTCATTTTGCCTGTGTTTGGTTGCGAGACACACTTGCACTGTTTTTACGCTTGGCATGCACTTCACTGGTCTTTTCTTTGCTGTAATTAGATGTGAAAGCATTGAACAGGGCACCTGCCATTGAGAAGTACACCTTCTCGAGAAAACAGTGGTTGTTGGCACAGCGCAATGTGGCCAGCTGGTCGTTTTCCTGCCCAAGGGTGACAATGACCTTTTGGAAGGCCGCCCTGGTCCTGGTGTAACCGAGCAGTGCATACCTCGTCGCCTTCTCGTTCCAAAGCCACCTGTATATGTAGCACACGTCCTTGGTGAAAGAGACACCGAACTAGGAGGGACTCACCAGCCTCCCGCGACTCAAGATACCTGTGTATAATTTCACGGCGACGACCACATCCTGCCCGCGTAACTCCACATCCCCGTCGTCATCCACTTGTACGTTCACCTTGGCATGTTCACGTGAAGTTTCCTTGTTCACGAGGAGGTCATAGTAGGACCCACACATGTGAATGTTTAAGACCGAACGTGCCAGGTAACCGGCACGTAACCAATTGATTTTGACACAAAAGCTTGAATGGGTAGCAACCTTTTATAGTCACACTAATAAAAGCGTGCACGGAGAATTAACAAATAAAAAAAAAACACTTACGGAGACGATTGCTGTAGTGCAGTTTCCCTCACCGAGCGTTCTAAGGAAACTGACGCTCCCCGTTGGGGCCGGTATGCAGCACGGCGATTTGCAAAACACTGGCGCGTAAACATTCCAGAAATATAGTGGTCTGTGGCTGGACTATAGACCGGCTTGGTTCCTGGTTTAAAATTTTTGTGGTGTGCTGTTCTTTCATCAATTGCACCTAAATTTTCCCCGAGCAAAGCAAGGACATCACGGCATTACTTGAAGGTCCTAACAGTGAGTGTCTTAGCTCGCAGTAGTCCGCCACACTGACAAGCAAGTCAAAGGTTTATATAGGAGCCGATATGTTTTCGCTGGAAGTTTTGTATACCGAAGCAACACAAGCAGCTGGGAGATCTAAATGTTCCGGTACAATCGGCTTGTCATAAGCTAATGCTTGACCTAGGAAACACCTTGTTTGAGTTTGATCTTACCACCAGTGGTATTTACCACAAGAGTGACAATCTTGTATCCCTTATGAATTGTGTTCAGGGTTTTTTCTACATCTAGTCTTTTTACATGACTAAGGCCTTCAAGGCAGATGTCACACCCTACGATGGTTCTTTGGACTGACACGGGAATGTGAATGGCCATACGGTGGGGAATTGCGTAATCCTGCCAATAACGTGGCATTAATAACTTTCCTCTTCCTGCTATGATAATTTTGGATAGATTTTATATTATATGACACCTTTCTTTGACAAGATCCGACACCGGAGTAGGAATCTGAGGGATGGCATGGCTTGAGCCTGAGCTTAAAAATACCTAACCTTACTTTTACGATTTAGTAGCATGGCGCATGGGTTAACCCATTGCCCTAAATCCTTTCCCTTGGAATCTTATCATTCTATGTAATGTCTGGATGAATCACCATACGATTGGACTTGAGCGATGCCAACCCTAGCAACCAGACTGTGGGCATCGTTGGACACTACATAACAATTCAATCGCACTGTAAAAGTGCCCTTTTCTAGGGTGAAGGGTATAGCAAACAATACCTAAAATATTGAAAGATTCGTTAGTAACACCCATTAAATTTAGGTCATTGGGAGGAAAAGGCCATCGTCAAGGTCATCTGCAAGGTCAGCCTTTTCGGACAGCTCATTAACAGCCGCGCCTGTATCCACGACAAAAGATGTCTTTAACCGTCCTTTTTTGTTGAAGGTTTTGTATACCACAGGCTACATTGATTTGATAATTTGACAGAAAATGTAGATTTTTTTTGTTGATAAAAACATAAATCTATCATTTGACCGTATTCAAGGGGGTTTAGTAAGTGCGTTTTGTAAAAAAAAAAAATTAAGATTCTTCTTATTCTTGATATTTTTTTTTTTTTTTATATCTGGAATTTCAACTTTCACCTTCTTCAAGAATTAGTTTCGATAAAGGGCTAGTTTTTGTGCCTTGTACGCAATAGTATATATATATTTTTTTGAACACTAGTCAAATTCTTTCTTCATTATCACTGAATATTGCTATGTGTGTCCCACTTCATACTCGCATACAATATAGTAAGCTGTATATCTGCTACCTTCTTTACAAACTACACAAACTCGCCAACACTAAAATTCCTTTGGCGAAACAAATATTTTGACCATTATTCCTTTTGCTAAAATATGCACATACGTAACTAGTTTTGTCACGGTCGTTTTTTGTTACATTTGTTTACTGATCAATCGAGAAAGATGTGTGTTTAGGTGTTCTATACTTGACGAATCAGATAATCAAAACATACATACGAATAAAGTTCTGAATACGTTTACATGTTTTTTATTAGTCGAATATTCGATATCAGTTCTCTAACATTCAAATTTTTAGGTTCATCATTTACTATTTGCAAGATACCCTTCTTTTTTGGTACACTCACTGCCATATTGTTTTGTTCCTTATCTTACCATGACGTAATTTTCTGGAAGAGATGATCATAAAGAACATACAGATACAATAAATTGGCCATAGATTTATCTTGTGATACAATAACTTTATTTTCGTATAGATTAAGTTTATTTCTTGTCTACTGAAATATGTTTTCAGTTATTGATCATTCAACTTCTATAAAAAAAATGCACACATAATATAAATTTTCACTCACTATGGTTTTACACACATTGGAATACAGGGGCCTACACTGACTATTTTGAACCTTTTATCTCACCTCTCTCACCAGCATGCCTATGAGGCCGGTCCAGGAACCGTCAGGTAGCTTGGTGCCGAAGGTTCTCTCGGATGATAATGCATACCTATGCCTGATGAAAAATATGTTTTTGAAAAGCAGGTCAGATCCTGAAATTCGAAGTATATTAGATGATAACATATATTTTTAATAGATGAAAGGCATGTATCTTGCAATGAGTTTTACTTAGATTTACACGTCTAATTTCATGAAAACATTAAAAAGAATAGCAGAATTACACTAACGTGAAGTTCATTGCCCGGGCAAAATGCCTGACGACGTTATCTACGTATCCTGTAAAATGCAGGCGTCGACCACCAAGGGCGTCTGAGTCTTTAATCCAAGATATTTCGTTATGAGGCAACACCTCGATCGCCACTGTAAGGGTTGGGGCTGACCTGAACCTGAACAACAATAAAAGGAATAGGGAGACAATTGTAGCACACACTCTGCTATGATGTACTAACAATGAATTAATATCATAAACTTATATAGTGCTGTAAACTGGAGTTTTACCATGGCTACTGTTACTATAGGTCAATAGTGAAAGTATACACACATATAGAACTTATCGGGGAAGAGGGGCATATGAGAGGCGAAAGTTAGTTTTTCGTGCTGCGTCCAGGTGGCTACCATCAAGGGCCTGTTGCTGGGCAGGCTGTACGGCTGCCACACGTACACTAACGCTCGACTTCCGGTTTCGATTGCGAAAATTAAATTCATTGATAATTAGATTAAACTAATCATTGAGGTGTAACTATTTTTTGTATATAAAATAACGTAGTGGTTGTATTTTTGTTTAGATAGTGAAACAATTTCTTGCTATCAGTAACTACCTCTTAAAATCCTTAGCTTGCACCCGTAGCAGCATGGCGTTCTTACTGGAGAAAAGGCCGTGCAGGGGTCTAAGCTGACTGAAAGGTAGGCGAGTGAGGACAAGGATTCTCATCGACCACATGAGGGCGTGATTCTTGAGTAACAGGTGAGCAAAGGTGGCGAGGAAGGTTGAATCATTACTCACCACCACCAACATCAGGCAGTGCCACTGCTGACTCATCTGTAGATATCATGCCATGGTGTCACGATTCTTCCTTTAAAACATTTAAATCATAGATATTGTAAAGAAATAGAGACATAGATAAAGAATATAAAGGAGGACATAATATAACGAATATGTATGCAATTTAACGGTTTAGTTTTTATCTGAGGATAACTTGCCTGGCGAATCTTTTCGACCAACGCTATCAGGTATGTCTGCGTTGCATTACCGTTCATGTTTTCAGCTTTCACCTGGAAGACAGCGACGCCCAACGGTGCGTGCACCGCTTCTACATCCTGCAGAAGACTCAACTTATTGATAATGATGGTTCATTTGTTTTGCCTAAATATTTCATACATTGTTTTTTCTTTTTCATGAACGATATTCACCTCTTTTATGTCCGTCAACATCACCATCATGTGTTCGCACGGTAGATATTTGGTTATAGATTCCACTGCTTTGACCGCCATTGATTCCATAGTTTCTTCTGAAGAAAATATTAGAAACTACAATAAATATCAAAATTATTCATGTAAATGTAACTAATATATACAAGTATAAGATTAACTGCTAGTGTTTATAGCAAAGAAATGTAAAACAGATATATTACTCACTTGGAACGAGTGACATAAAGTCTGCCCCGTGTACAGAAGTCGCCAGCAGCAACATCACGATTGACTTCATGATAGCCGCCACCATAGTAATATTCTGAACGCACTGCACAAACAGATGTACCAGTGCAACCTTGACACATTCGTTATCATGCCCAAGAAATGAAAGAAAATTATATATATATTATATATATATATATATATATATATATATATATATATATATATATATATATATATATATATATATATATATATCTATTATTATATATATTTGTCATATCATATAAGTAATAGCGATCTATAATGATATAATGATTATTTATATGTCAACATTGAAATCATATCTTATATATTACTGAATGCCCTCTCTCCAGTGACAGTCCGTCGCTGTCATGATGACGTAATGATTATTTTATTGTCAACCAAATTTTAGCAAGTAGAATCTTATTATAATTCACTTAATTCGGTCTTGTGTATCCTATTTCTCATCGTACACGTCTGTTTTACCTAAGGTCCGCCAATATCTGAGTCAACCAAACTATAAGGCAGAGTGTGAAGGTCATCCGGAGATGTTTAAGCTAATGAGGGTTTGTGTATCCGAGGTTGTCATGGTTAAGACCAAGGCGCCCAGAACAGTCTTCCTATTCAAGGTCTAAATATCTACTAAAGCATGAGGTTGGGTGGGAGGTTGATTGGAACGGAGAGGGGTTGAGAAGGCGAAGGAAAGGAGTTAGTAAAGTGAATTGTCCTAACAGTTCCCGTTCGTCTTGAACAATGCTCCCCTAGGTCATACTGGTAAGCGGAGTTGAGTAGGAACTGACAGGAGTTGAAAAGGCGGAAAGGAAATCTATAAATTTATGAATGTTGTCGTCTTTTGTACGCTATGACCATTCTCCCTACACTCTTGCGGTAACATAATGGTTAGCGTCTCCGAGTGGCGTGCTCGGTAACCCGAGTTCGATCCCCAATGAGGGCGAATATCCACTAAAGATCTTTATGCATACGTCGAGTGGCCTAAGAACACCCACATGCTGCCCATTAATAAGCTCTACCTTCGATTGCGAGTGCATCGGGGGACACCGGGTGGCGGCATCTAATATACTATAGGAGTAGCCGTGTGTCTGTGTGTGTGTGTGTCTGTCTGTCTGTTTTGGGTAGCCGAAATTGTAAATTCAATTTTGATGAGAGTAGGCTCAAAAAATCGCAAGTATATCGTAGACGGTAAGCGGTTTGATCCCATGTCAATTGAATAATTTTGAAGGGGGGTTTTGGGCTAAAAACACTTTAGGAGTATAAGATTACAGGAAGAAACTCTGCGGTAACGTCTTGCCGCATTCCACAAACTCAGTAGACTCATGGACGTTTGTGTGCGTGTGTGAGTGTGTATGTGTTGGAATCACACGAAACACAAAGGGTTGGAATCACACGGAACGTGGTCTACCCCGAGGCACTTTGACCAGTGACCAACGACAGCAACAACACGATTGGAGTTTGCAATCACATGTTGTTTAATATAGTATACTAGCCGCAAAGCCGCCCTCCGGGCGGACTTTTTGGCTAGCTCCTGCGGAGGGCTATTGGTGGGCCTTCGGCCCTCCAAACACAAACTCTCCAGATAGCCCCTTCTAACTTTCCTGAAATCATGGATGTAGAAATGTATGTATTAACGCCAACCCATTCACATGACCCCCAACCCATTCACTCACCCATTACCCATCACCCCCATCCATTCACTCATCCATTACCACATCACCCCCTACCCATTCACTCACCCATTACCCATCACTACACACCATTTCACTCACCCATTACCCATCACCCCCCACCTATTCCCTCACCCATCACCCATCACCCCCAACCCATCATCCCCCACCCATTCACTCACCCATCACCCCACACCCATTACCCATCACCCCACCCATTCACTCACTCATTACCCATCACCCTACATCAAGGTTTCTTCAATTCTCGCAACCCACATTTTTTTTTCACAATTCTCGCTAATAGGCTACTAAAAAAAAGATGAAAAAAGTGATCGGATCATCCCATAAGTGAGCTTAAAATGCTCCCCTGGTCGACCTGGTTCCAAAACTGTGCCATATGATGGGATTGCGTCACTGGGGGTGGAACCTATCTCGGACACACACACAGACACACACACACTTTCGCTTATATTATTATAGATATATGTATGTATATGTATGTCAGTGCAGAGAGAGAAAAATATATATATAAGTAAATAAATTATATAAATAATAATACAATAGGAAGTTAATTTAATTTAATAAGTACAAATTATTAACTAAATTTAAAAAAAATTGTTTAGTTTTTTAGAGATTATCTTTATATTTATTTTTTTAATCTTATTTATTTTTATTATTTATATATTACTATTAACCCTTTATTCATTTAATTTAATTGGATAGGATATTCTATTACATATATCTTTAGTACCAGAGGGTTGGTGGGATTGGTCTCTTTGCCTATCCTGGGTGGTGGGCGTGGTGGGCAATGAACCCTTGGTTTGGCTAGGCGCTGGGGTACTGTTGGATGGTGGTGGGGGTTTGGGCGAGGGGTGGGCCTGGGGGCTAGGGTCTAGGGTCCGATGCGAGAAGGCAGATACGCACTGAGTGAACTCAGTACGTCCCTTCGAACCGGATCCATCATGTAGACCCCTAACCTAACCCTTACTACCCTTCCTTCACTTTGATCCTACCTGTCATCACGTCGACCCTGCAACCTATCCTGACCACGACCCTTGAACCACCCATGACGTGGACCCTACCACATCTCTCCCATCAGATACAACCTCCCATTACTATGAACTAATTCACCCCATTACTATTATCATTACTATTACAACCCATTACTATTATAATTTTTTTTTTTTTTTTTTAACACTATAATGTTTTTTTTTTTAAGGGATACTCTCACCCACGTCTCGTCCATCAGTTACCTTTCCTTAGCCGGAGGGAGGGAGGTCGATGGGCGGTCAGAGGGTGGGAGGGGGATTAGGATGGGGGAGCTCTTAACCACCAGTTAACTTCTCCTGGCCAGAGGGAGGGAGGTAGGTGGACAGGAGGGGCAGGGTGGGATGTCTATCAGTTACCTTCTCTTGGCCAGAGGGAGGGAGGTCGATGGACGAGGGATGAGATGGGGGGGTATCCTCTCACCCACGTCTTGCCTATCAGTTACCTTCCCCTGGCCAGGGGGAGGGAGGTCGACAGACCGCCAGAGAGTTTGAGGGGGGGATGCGGTCCGAGCTTGGTAAAGATTTGAAATCCGTAATGGATTTGTGGGGGAATCGAACCCATCACCTTTTTGCTGATGTATTGAAGCACCAATACTTTACCACTGAGCTATGGAGCACCCAGTTAAAAATAATCGCGAAGTTATATTTGAATAGCTCACTATACTCCTACTGTGATTATTACTTTAAGTGTCATTTTACAAGGGCAAAACATGGGAAAAAACTAAAGGATAATTATATACATGCCATACTCACTAATGCTTATGAGGTGAATAAATAAACGATAAATAATGTCATGCAAATATAAGTCACGGCGCTGTGAGGGTTGTGGTGGTTTTCGGCGGGTCACACCTATAGGCCACCTGAGAACCTTCGCTTGACTGGCTAATAATGGACGACACATGTACTGCTTCCATGTATTTTGTTAATCAGTGCAATATATAGGTGAATATAGTCACGAAGGTTAGAGTGCGGCAGAAAAGTTGTATAGCAGAGCCCAGGCAGGAGCCGGACCGGCGCGGCAGCCAGCCTCTGGTGGTGGCTCTGTGTTGATCATGCCGCACTGCCTTGCGGGAAACTGTACTAGTGTTGGTTGTACTGTGTCTTGTGGAGAGTAGGGTGTGTGTGCGTGTGTGAGTGGGGTGGTGTGTTGTGTGTGTGTGTGTGGTGTGTGGTGTGTGTGTGTGTGGTGTGTGTGTGTGTGTGTGTGCTAATTGTATGTGTGTGTGTGTGTGCATGTGTGTGTACTAATTGTGCGTGTGTGTGTGTGTGCATGTGTGTGTGTGTGTGTGTGTGTGTGTGTGTGTGTGTGTGTGTGTGTGTGTGTGTGCGCGTGTGTGTGTGTACTAATTGTGCGTGTGTGTGTGTGTGTACTAATTGTGTGTGAATCTGTTCTGAGTACTAATTGTTCTGTTGTCTTTTTTTTTCTAAACCTTTAGTCTTGCTTGCTTTCCTCCCTCTCCCTGCTTGCGTCCCTAGAAAGCAGACAAGAAGGGAGAGGGAGGGAAGGGGGAAGTGGGAGAGACATAAATAGGAAGAGAGGGAGGAAAATATGTAAATGAGAGAGAGAGAGAGAGAGAGAGAGAGAGAGAGAGAGAGAGAGAGAGAGAGAGAGAGAGAGAGAGGAGAGAGAGAGAGAGAGAGAGAGAGAGAGAGAGAGATGGGAGGCGTAACTTTAATTATGAGAAGAGATTGAAGCTAATTTACACTAGCTCAATCGAGAGACGCAGAGTAAGGGGCGATCTGATAGATGTTTTTAAGTGGATAAAGGGAGCGGTAGGAAAGGTTCTTACGGCTAGTAACCAGGGTAGAACAAGAAGTAACGGATTCAAGCTGGAAAAAACGTATATTTAAAAAAGAAATAGGGAAAAACTGGTTCACAAATAGGGTGGTGAATGATTGGAATGGGCTCAGTAGACAGATAGTTAGTGCGGAGTCATTGGGGAGCTTTAAAGGGAGGCTAGATAAATTCATGGATGGGGATGAAAGGTGGATGTAGGTGGTGTTAAGTAACAGGAACTACCACGTGTAGGTCTCACGAGCTCATGTAGCTTCCTTATTTTCTTATGTTCTAACTCACGACCCGATATACAGAGATGCGCAATACCCCGAGTTAGATGATTGTCCAGTACAAAATATACAGTAGGCCAAGTACCTGTCGCTCATGTGTTCGGATCCGTCCTATTAACTATATTATGTACAGTCATGAACCACAATCTCCAAG
>JACEEZ010010964.1:90000-92500 GCA_016584305.1 Chionoecetes opilio
TGAGCAGGTGACTGTGCCATTCTCCAGGACAGAGCACCACTTGCGTTCCTTCCTACCCCGCTACGGCCGTCTCTGGAACCAGCTAGCTCGCTAAACCGATCACCATCACCACGCCTTGCTACAAGACTTCAAGCGGGGGGTATACAGCTGGTCGATGGCCTAAATTATCTAATATATGATGTATGTTATATATTAGATGTAGCTATAGATAGCTTTAGTATAAATTCTTGAGCTTTAGCTCTATGGTTACCATAGCTCTATATGGAGCTATATATGTATAGAGATAGCTCTATTGTGGTTACCAATGTAACCACAGTTTAAGTAAAAAATAAAAGAGAGAGAGAGAGAGAGAGAGAGAGAGAGAGAGAGAGAGAGAGAGAGAGAGAGAGAGAGAGAGAGAGAGAGAGAGAGAGAGAGAGAGAGAGAGAGAGAGAGAGAGAGAGAGAGAGAGAGAGAGAGAGAGAGAGCGAGAGGAGAGGAGGAGAGAGAGAGAGAGAGAGAGAGAGAGAGAGAGAGAGAGAGAGAGAGAGAGCACTGGATTACGGGTAGTGGATGCCGATCCTCCCATTGACGAAACCGCACCCTCTCTCGACGAAGTCAGAGAGGTTGTACCGAAGTTGAGGGGTGGAAAGGCAGCTGGTGTCTGTAATATCAGTGCGGAGCTCCTTAAAGCTGGGTGTGAGGCCATGATCCGCGGGTTGCATGCTGTCCTGACTGCCGTGTGGCAATCAGGTACCATTCCTCCTAACTGGAAAAGGGGACTGGTCTTCCCTATCTGGCAAGGGAAAGGGGACCGTCAAGATTGCAAGAATTACCGCGGTATTACACTGCTCAGCGTGCCAGGCAAGGTGTTTGCCCATCTATTGCTGACGCGGATCCGCAGTCATCTGCTCATCTGCTCATCAGAGACCTCAGCAGTCTGGGTTCACGCCTGGTAAGTCAACAACGGACCGTATCCTAGCGCTTCGTGTCCTGGTAGAACGCCGACGTGAGTTTCGACAGGGAATGCTTGCAGCCTATGTTGATCTCAAGAAGGCGTTTGACTCAGTGCATTCTGAGTCACTCTGGGATCTTCTGTGACTTCGCGGGATTCTTGCAAGAACTATTGGTTTGATGACTGGTCTGTACTCTGGGACTGAGAGTGCTGAGAAGTGGGGGGAGGTGTATCCAGCTTCTTTCCTGTGAATACAGGAGTGAGGTTATAGAGGGTGCGTCCTTGCCCCATCTCTTTTTAACACTTGTATGGACTGGGTATTGGGCAAAGTTGTACATCAAAGTGATTGTGGAGCATCCCTCGGCATCACCACGATCACAGATCTTATTTTTGCCGATGATGCAGTAATCTTTGCTGAGTCGCTGGATCCTAGTGTGTGTGTGTGTGTGTGTGTGTGTGTGTGTGTGTGTGTGTGTGTGTGTGTGTGTGTGTGTGTGTGTGTGTGTGTGTGTGTGTGTCTGTGTGTGTGTTTGTATTTGTTGTGTGTGTATATGCGTGTGTAGCGTGTGTATGTAGTGTGTGTGTGTGTAGTGTGTGTGTGTGTGTGTGTGTGTGTGTGTGTGTGTGTGTGTGTGTGTGTGTGTGTGTGTGTGTGTGTGTGTGTGTGTGTGTGTGTGTGTGTGTGTGTGTGTGTGTGTGTGTGTGTGTGTGTGTGTGTGTGTGTGTGTGTGCGTGTGTATTCATTAGTTGTTGTATTTTACAGGGCCTGAGCTAAATTCGTATGGCCCCGTCTCCATATCAACATTCGTATCATTCATCCATTCAAAATACCTAATCCACAAAAAATTATTCATTTTCACGCCTTATTTCCCTAAAAACATGACTTTTGTAAAAATCGCGGGAAAAACAACAGCCACATTCCAGCCGTGGTGCGAAACTTGCTGGCGACGTCACAAGAGGTAAGCCTTCCGGCCCCGCCCGACACAGACACACGGAGACTCAGAGAAAAATACAGTACCCTAAGAATCCCGTGTGCTTCTGGTATATTTTTTGTGCGACACGGCACATACTTGCATCCTGCATGGGCACAGCAAGAAAGCCATGCCCCTCCCGAAAGCTTAGCACCCATTCACAACCTACACGGCGATAATATATGTGTGCAGACCTTTGGAGCGACGGGGAGCGGCTGGTAGTAGCCAGGGTACTGCAGCCCTCTCATCTCGGTGGCCTTGCTACTACCCGCCGCTCCCCGCCGCTTCCCGCCGCTGCACACATCTGCACACATATATCGTCTCCCCACAGTTTGCAAATGGGTGCTAAGCTCTCGGGAAAGGCACAGCCCCCACGCTGCACCCACACAGGATGCAAGTACATGTCACATCGCACAAAAAATATATTGGAAACATCCAAAATTCCCCAAGTACTACATTTTTCTGAGAGTTTCCGCGCATCTGCATCAGGTAGGGCTGGGAGGCTCACTGTTGTGACGTCGCCGACCCATGGTGCGTCATCTGCTGATCAACAGTTGTGTTATGAGAGCACGGGGAATTTACAGATTTTGAATGC